>JARHVA010000422.1:4807500-4910000 GCA_037957365.1 Torreya grandis | reverse complement strand
ACTCTATTTTGATTAATTCACTACATTTGCCTTTATTGATAAATAAATACAAATAATTCCCTCTTTTGTAAATCATTCTTATAATTATATTTATATTGAAAATAATATTTTAATTTCCTTGCAATTAATTAATTACTCTTTTCCATCCAAGACACATCTTCATGCAAAGAAAATATCTTAAGATCCTCTAAAATACTATTTTATGAGATAATTAAATTGATAAGTGAATTATTATACAATATTATTCACCTTTCTAATACTGGAGACAATATGAATGGCCCATAATGAAGCTTGTGAGATGTTTGATGCGCAATCTCAACCCTTCATCTTGGAAAGAAGATGAAGGGCCTACATTGGTAATCCATGTCCTTTCTTGGGAATAATTTTTATCCATTCATCTTGGAAACAAGATGAAAGGTCTAAATGAAATCTCACAAATATCTTGTAAGGATAATTATCCAACCTTCATCTCAGAAATAAGATGAATGGCTTATATTAACACGCCTTTGATATTTTCAAAGATCATCCTCCACCCTTCATGTTGAGCAAGATGAAGGGATCACATTATTCATCCATGTGCTAATCCATGTGAATTTTTGAGTACTCATTTACAACTACTTCTATTCATTTTGATATAATGGGCACTCACTAATTTGTATTTTTTTAAATATGCCTCTTTGCATTACAATTCACCATGCTTAATTTAAATAATGAAGTGCTAACTAATTCTAGAATCTTCTTATGCATCATCTTCCTAGATTCAATGGATACATCTAAACATATATTGGCATTTTAAAATATCATTTGACTCTAAATCTAAGTTGAATCCTATATAAATATATTTTTAGTGAAGGTTTGTGTAGACACCAAAAATTTGTACATCATGATTCTGAATGTTGAAACTCCCCTAGACCACCTTTGAACCCCCTTTGGACAAGTTTCACCTTTTGATGAGCAACTAAGCCTAACCCAAGTCAAGATTGACCACTTGGATAACCAACTTTTTTACCCCTCTTCAACCTTTACACTTGACTATTGATAGTCATTATGATCATCAATGGTCACACTGACCACCGATGGTCAAGGTGCACCTCCTTAAGCAGCAACATGCAAACCACTTCTCCTTATTTTTCTAAATATAACTTATCTTGATCCATTTTTGATCCACTTCATTCATGAATTATAATTATACAACCAAATTGAACCTCCACTTGAACCTTTTGCTTGTGCCTATAAAAAGAGAGGAGCAGGGAGGTGAACACCATCTACAGTTATTATCAAGAGCTTGTGGATCTAAAGTTTATTTTTATAGGTAAACCATCATAAATAATTTAGTGATCTATCCATCATGTTATATAGTTGACTTTCCACTATCACTCTACCAAAGCATCAAGTATCGTTACTTTGTCAGAACCATGCCAAAATCCACCAATAGGTCAACCACCTCAACACTACACTAGATCAACCTCTGACAAGATAATTACTTGTTTTATGATATTAATTTACTTTATTTCCATTTTTCAATGTAGCCACTAATGGTTGGCTTAATTGCTAATGGTCACCTTAACCACCAATGGTCACCTCAACTACTGATGGTGACTTTGGTAGGAAACAATAACAAGTTATTTTCACCCTTTTACCCCCAATAAAATCTAATTTTCTATGTCCCTACCTGCTCATAGATCCCTCTCCTATTTTTTGAAGCATTCTTGACTTGATCATTGCTATATTAGTCATTTTTAGTCTATTTCTTTAGCAATAATTTCTTGTGTTCAATTTTAATACCTTTTGATTATTGATGTAAGAAATTTATAATTCTAATTATAAACTTAATTATGTAAAATATGTGGATCGATATCCCTCATGGAAGATTTTGATTTTGGGATCTAACTAGCACTAGGAAATCCACTCAACTATTTATCTAACCAACTATTTATTTTAGTGTTATCTTATTTACAGGTCATCCTCCCAAGCCAAATAGGATCTCTTCACAACCATCTAATTTAGTGCATGCACAATCAAATATATTTTTCAAGCATACCCTTATTTATTTTCTTCTTCTTCCTCTCTTGAAATATAAGCTGAAATTCACTGAAATATTTTGGCATGACCAGTAGAACCTTGAGTCTTTACTTGAGTTTTATCTTGTTTGCATCTATATTCTTTTATCTCTATTGTATTCTCATAAATGACACCAAAATTTTTTTTGGTATTAAAATTTATTTCATATATTGGTTGATTGCAAGATTAGATCACATAGTTTAAATTAAGGCAAAGTAATTCAATCATAACATCACTTTTGTTGCACATACTTAACCAAACCACCTTCATCAATTAAACATCAAACAAGCTTGAGACAAGGCCGGACTAAGATTTTATCAACTAGTGATCACCTTACCCTTTCCCGATGATCCTACTTGGATTTCATTACCAAAGGGAGAACCAACTCAACTTTGTAGTTGAGTATAAACTCTAGAAATCAGTATATATTGAATAAGCACCTGACACCCTTATCGTTGAGGTGTGTGAATTAAGGGGGTAGGACCCAATACCAATCTCTGTATTGATTCATAATAAAAATTATTCTTGAGATCCTAAAAATAACCTAAAACCAAACATAGAATTCTTTTCTAGTACCCACTTTGCAAGCCAATTTCAGTCACACAATTACATCAAAGCTTAAGGCATAAGCCAAAAGAGAGACTTAAAAGAACCTTTAGGACTTCACATTATTTTTAGAGTGTGATTTATTTTGTTAATAATTTCTTGTCTTCACTCAATTTAAGTGGTGAGATTATTTGTGCATTCTCTTTCCCTTACCTTAGATGGTTCTAACCTACCAGAAGTGAAATAATCTAGCAAAACAAAATGCATCACCAAACTGATCAGACTCTTTTACCTCCTCACTCATGGACTGTCTCTAAACCAATAGACTCTCCTAAACTTTCAAGAAGTCCTTCTTTCCTTTGACAATTTCCCCAAAGAGATATGTACTTTACCACCTTTGTAGATAATAACAATGTGGCCCCTCAACATTACCTTAACACCATGCCTCACCATACCCCTGCTTCGGATCCACCTATGGATCCACCTTATGGCATGCCTTCTCACCTCATGGGAAATACTTCTATTTTCATAGTCACCACCCAACCATTGGCTACCCAAGCCTCTTCATCCACCAACAATCCCTTTGATACTACTATGGAAAACCAACTTGCCCAATCTACAAACACCATTATACCTTGCACCCCCACTAACAACTCCTCTACCTTAGGAAAAACCCAACCACTAGCCACTTATATTCCCATCACCATATGTGTACCTACCACTATCATTTCCAACCTTCCATCAACTACCTATAATCCACTACCCACTTTAATATCTCATGCTACTTATACCTTCTACCTTACCACCAATCACCACAAGGGTCACCACCCTTCCTTTGATCACCAACCTAACCACCAATTCTACCCAGTAGGTTCCCATTACACCAAACCCAAGTCACATACCTCACCCATAAGGGTATGTAACTCTACCTACTACCTAACCACCTACATCCACCTACCCCTACATAGCTTTCACCTAACCACTAGTATCCACATACCAATATGTGGTAGCTTCTCAACCTCCAGCCAATTATAAATATGTTACCCAACCACCACAATAATATGTACCTTACAACCCTCTAAGTTTAGAACCATATGTAGACCTATGAAAATGAACTGACCACATTAGAGTTATCCATCTCTGGTGCTCACAACATCCTATCATATGACCATATCTATAACAAACCAATTCACCCATCTATCCCTATCAAACCATATCCTCCTCAGTGGGAACTTCCCAAGTTCCCTAATTTTTAGAGTAAAGAGGATCCTTAATATCACCTCAAGAAATTTAAGCATGCATGTTATCTTATTGCCTAAGATGTTGCCCTCCTTCATACCTTCCTTATGTCCTTGACCAGTCTAGCCTTAGACTGGTATAGTAACATAACCAAACACTCTTTGTTCTCCTTCAGTTAGCTAGACCAAACTTTATTAGATCACTTTTCGATAAATATCTCCAAGAAGGATTCCATCACTAACCTTTACTCTATCAAACAATTTGATGATGAATCTATCATTCTTTTTTAGCTGATTGGAGGAGCCTAATAAATCAACTTTCCCTCTCATTACCCCAACCCAAACTGATAGAAATTTTTGTTCCTGCATTTGCCAAACATATCTCTTCCATGCTACATATTCAAATCTTCAAAACTTTTGATGAAGCTTTCACGATGGTATGCAAGCTAGAAAATAGAGCCACTGATGAAAAAAGCTAAAACTAAAAAATGTATCTACCTATAAAACCAATGAGGTCTCTTCCTCTAAATTGAGAAACCAACACAACACTAGGACCAAAATCAAGGGAATTTCAAATGTATTTGTGCTTAATCCACTTCTCCACTATTTGTCAACCAACCAAATTCCTCTAGCTCCTTAAAGCAAAATGTGATAAACCAAAACTAAAACACCCAAAAGTAATTAACTCCACTTATGGATTCTTATGCTTCAATTTTGGAGAAGTTAATAAATGCCAATAGCATACAACTTCCTCCTATCAAAAATCCTCAACAATTTAAATCTTCTCATCTTGCACCTAGTTGATACAATGAGAACTATGTGCTTTCCAACAAGTAGTTGGACATGATGTTAGTAGGTGTAATACCTTTACGAGCATTATCCAATCCCTCATTGACAAGGAGGGGATCACATTGGATAACCCCAATTCACCTTCTAACCAAACCCTTGACATTTTCAAATAACCTTTTCCAAATCATGCACCTACCAGAAATAAGAGTAACATGGTTGAGTGTTTTCATCATACCCATACTGTCAATATGGTCTGTAACACACTAATTATTGAAGAATCTATTACCTAACCTACTTGTTCTTTGCGATATCTACTTATTTATGTAGTGTATTTCCTTTCTCCTCATTTGAAGACCCAAACTAAAGAAACACCCCTTTTTACTCCTCCACTTATTGAGGTAGTGGATCCATAAACCGCTCCTTCAACTGACATACTAAAACAAGCACCCATTTTACCTTCTCACTCTATCTCTAAGCAATTTACCACCCCTTTGAAGATCATTCCCAAAGAGGAAGCCACCATGTTTTTCCCTCTCATGAATTCACCCATCCAAACCTTGCATCCTTTGATTGAGGAAAAAGATGAGGTCACCATTCCCCTTTCTCAACATATGGGCTTAACTTTGAATTCCACTATCTAGGGAATACAACCAGTCTACAAAGTATTCTCTAGGTTAGTGCAGAAATTGGAATTTGTCTCCAAACCTAACATGGATCTAGCCACATTTTGGTAGCAATTGGTGATCCCTTAAATTGGTAAACCAAAACCTCTAACCACACCATTGGTAGACCAACCCACCACTTCATTATCCACACTCCTATCTTACCAACCAAACCAATAAAACCCTCTACTAACCCAACAATTCCTCAACCATTCAATGAACCTAAACCCTAACACAATGAAATCACCTTCTCCAACCAAACTGACCAAAAACCTTCATCATTATATTTAATTTGAGCACAAAGGTCAGGTTATCACTATACAATCCAACCCAATTCCCTTTTTATCATACAACATGGCTTACCAACCTAATGAATACTCCTACCTCCATCTATTAAACCTTCCTCAACGAAAGACAAAACCTCCACAATGAAGGAGAGAGTCATGCCTTTTCCTACCAATGAGGCATCAACTAGCTCATCTATCCCCTTTGATTTCATCTCTACCTCAGACCACTTGGAATCCACATTCTAACATCTTTCATTAGGGGAATATTGCCTCCTCACCCTTAACACTTTCCCTACTCCCCAAGAATATGATAAACTTGACCACCAACCTAGATATGACCACAATATCAGAGCCATTGTCCCCTTTAGACCTTCACACTATCAAACCCATTTCATCTATAGGGGAATTTACAAACCACTTGATGATTCTATCACCTCCTCATCAACTTGACCATTTACTTCTAGCTTCTCTTAATTGGACAAACTAAGTTTCTCCAAGACATACCTCCATAGGTGTGCTTAGAAAAGATTTGGTCTTGGACAATATGAGCATGGTCCACATGAGTTGATTTCCATTGAGACTAGAAAGTCTCATGAGAAACATGGCCTTGGTTTCATTCTACCCACCAAGAAGCAAACCAAACCACCTACCACCACCATTATTGAGGAAGACACCCCTTCTTTACCAACCTCTCCTCCACCTATGTGTGAGGATGATGACATCATTCCACCTAATGTTTTTTTCAAAATGATCGGGCTTAGAACCCTAACTTATCAAAAGGAGGGGAAACCATTACCATCCCTTTGACCCATCTTGATATGATAGGAGATGACTCTCCTACCATTAACACTATTAAGTTCTAGGATGATGATTCCATTCTCACCTACCTTGGTGCACTAGAGTCTTCCATACACAAATCCCTTCCTCCTAAGACTTCGACCATATTGAATGAATCTACCATGGATATCAACTTAGGCACCCTAAACAACCCCCACATTATCTAAATTGGCCAATTTATGAATGCCAAGGAACTTCGGGACTTCCCCTCCTTCTTTCATGACCACATCATAGCTTTTTCTTTATATTATAATGACATTATTGGAACTAACCCTACCATTACTACCCATAACGTAATCACCAACCCTAATGCCAATATTTTTAAGTATAAATTTCAATTCATGCATCCTTGCATAACCCTACTTATCAAAGAAGAGTTCTAGTGTCTTCTATCTATCAATTTTATTCAATCCACTAACTATCCCCAATGGGTCTCAAATGTCATGCCTATCACCAAATCCATAGGGAAATTATGCATTTATGTGAAGTTTTGTGACCTTAACCTCACTTGCCCCAAATATGACTTTCCTCTATCAATAATTTAATAGCTAGTTGATCTTATAGTTGATTACGAGATGTTATCTCTCATAGATGGATTCTCATGTTACAATTAGATCCTAATTGCCCCCAAATCTTAGCACAAGACCACCTTTACCACTTCATGGGGGACCTTATGCTATAAAGTCATTCATTTTGGATTAAAAAACACTAACGTAACCTACCATCATGCAATGACTTATATATTCCACAACCTTATCCAAAATATTATAGAGGACTATGTGGATGACCTTCTTAGAAAATGCAAACTATGAAAGGTTTATTTAGCCATTCTCAAGATCATCTTTGAGCCACTTATCTATTACCATTTATACCTAAACCCCAAGAAATGTATCTTTGGGGTCTTATTAGGTAAGCTTCTTAGATTTATTGTCTCCCTTTGGGAAATATAGGTCAATTTAGCCAAAATCAAATCAATCCTCAACATGCTTCCTCCAACCAACCTCAAGCAACCTCATACTCTACAGGGGAAGATCCAACTCATTTGTCACTATATCTCCCAACTTTTAGACTAATTCCAACCCTTCCACCACCTTATGAATAAGGATATATCTTTCAAGTGGAATAGAGACTGCCAAAAGGCCTTTGATTCACTCAAAAAGTACCTTTTATCTCTACCTATCTTCATCCCTCACAAGGATGATCAACCTTTCTACCCATATATCTCTAACATTGACCACTCCCTAGGGATAATGTTTGATCATCGAGATGAACAACATAGAGAGCAAGCCATAAACTCTATTAATTGCATACTTTTAGAGTACAAGACTTGATATACCCATACTGAGAAATTTTGCTTATCTTTATTCTTCATGGCCACCAAACATTGCCACTAGCTTCTTAACCACAAAACCTATGTCATAACCAATACTAACACACTCAAGTACATGCACTCCAAACCATACCAAAACAAATGTATTTCCAACTGGCTCATACTTTTAGTAGAGTTTGACCTTGAGTTCATTGAATAAAATTCAATAAGGGGCAATTTGTTTTTGACCAATTAGATGAAGCACCATTAATAGATAACTAACCTCTTCCTCTTGAGTTCCTAGATGATTATATCATGACCCTCTCTCAGATGGACTTCACCTATCAAGTCACCATGTTACTTGATAGATCAAAATGTCAATGTGGTGAGGGAGATGGCATCATCCTTATTCCCTTTGATGGTGAACCTCTTCCCTTGTCCTTCAAGCTAGATTTTGAATGTACCAATAATATAGTTGAGTATGAAGCGCTAGTCATAGGGCTTCAAACTATGTTTTCCCTAGGAGTCAAAATGATCAACATATTTGGTGACTTCCAACTTGTGGTCAATAAAATAAATGGCTCTTACTAGTGTAAGAATGATGTTTTTCAATAGTAAAAATAACTAGTTGACAAACTCTTAGTATCATTTGAACACTATTGCATCTAGTCAACCCCATAATCTACCAATAAGTTTGTTGATACCATGGCTTCCCTCACCTCTCATATCCCATCTACACCCTCTAACTCCAATCTATCTATCATTATCCATAGACTTACCCAACCTTCCTATGTCAAATTAGATTCTCCCACCATTTTCATTGTGGAGGAGACCTAACCTGACATTTGGTATCAACAAACCTTCAACTATCTCAACCTTGCCATCATTCCTTTTACTCTTTACAAGAATGCTCGAAGATAATTTATCCAAAGTACCTCATGTTATACCATTATGGGGGGAATTATTTGTAAGTAAGGCTTTGATGGTCTCCTCTTCCATTACCTATGTAGTCATAAAGCCACTCATGATATTAGAAAAGCACATGATGGAATCTATTAGGGCCACTTTAGTGGCATTGATGTACCTAAATGCATCATTCACATCATCTATTACTTGCCTACCCTTAACCAAGACTATTGTGATTATTTGAAAAAGTGTGTTAAGTGTTAATAACATGCCAATCTGTATCATGCACCTAACCATAGTCTTCACATTTTCATCAATTTTTGGTCCTTCTCATAATGGGGTCTAGACCTCATTGGTGTAATTAACCCTAATTCTTTGTAGCGACACCATTATATCATCACTGCAACCAAATATTTTACCAAATGGGTAGAATCTACTCCTTTAGTCTCAATCAATGTGGAGAAGATTATCAACTTTATCAACCATCACATCATCTACCATTTTGATGTTCCTCATAAGATTTCAACAAAAATGGCAAACATTTTAAGAATAAGCAAGTCGAAGGTCTATGTGATGAATTTAGAATTAAGTTATGTTTCTCATCTCCCTATCACCCTCAAGTGAATAGACAGGTTGAGGTCTCTAACAAAACTCTTAATAACATGCTCACTAAAATGGTCAATGCATCTAGTTAGGATTGGCATTTGCACATCCCCTTCACCTTATGGGCATATCGTATTAGCATTTGAACCCCTATGAGTTCTACCCCTTTATCTCTTATGTCTAGAGTAGAGTTAATCTTACCTCTTGAAGCCCAAATCCAATTTTGTCACATATCTTTGCAAGATCTAATTTATGAAGATGATTACCAAACACCATTTGCCCAGCTTGAGCTACTTGATGACTGTCACTTACGAACCCTTACCCATCATCATTTATATCAAGAATGTATCAATAATGCTATAAAAAATAACTTAAAGTGCAAAAATTCAATATTGGAGAACTCATCTTCATGTCATCAATATGGAGAAAAGCAACTGGGGCAAGCTTGATTTTAATTGGCTTAGAACCTATATCATAACCCACAAGTATGGATCAGGAGATTAATGATTATCCTCTCTTGAGGAAAACCTAGATCTTGATCCCCTTAATGCTTCCCATCTATATCCTTTATTTTGTTAAGGATGATTAAGTTTACCTTTTATTTAACTTAATATCATCCCTTGTTTTCAAACCACATTCATCTCCCTATTTTAGGGTTAACTAATTAAAATTGAATCATGTGATTATCCATCACAATCATAACCTAAACTTGAATAAGGGGTACCATGGCATGATTCTCATGGTACTTTTTGCCTCTTTCTCAGAATGGATTTCCATGATCATTTTCAACTAAACATCTTTACACGTAATCAACCTTCTTGTGCTTTTAGTTTTGCCTTCATAAAGGTGAACCCTTAAGCCTATATAAATAAGTCTATGTCGAGTAAAATCAAACAAAGTAAATAAAGCAAAATCCATACTAATAACAATCTTAGGTCATTCCTAGCATACACAGATTGTTCCCTTGAAGGATAGTTGTTGAAAACATATTTGAAAATGTTCAATGTAAGGTGGAATACTCCCTTGAAGGACTACTTAAAAAGCATTAAACAAAGCACCCAAACTTAGACCACTCCCTAGAAGGATGGTTGAGTAAAGAATTAGTCAAAGCAAACAATTTTTTGGAAGCTTCTTGCATCGATCAACATCCCCAAACCTCTTAAGAAAATAAGTAAAAGATCCATTATCAAGAAAAAAAGTGAAAACACAATAATTTTGAAAGTTACAATTGACTCTCATAATCAAAATAAATATTGAAAGCCACAATTGGCTCTCATGAGTAGACTTCCCATATTGATCAGTCTACACTTTGTATGACATAGAATTATTTATACTGACTCTTGGATAACCTATAGAAGAGGTGTTCTAGTCTCACACAAAGGTTCCATTTTCATCCATCCCCCATTTATACACTATAAGGAAGGGATTTTGATCTTAGTTAAAATTATGTGATCCATACACCTTTTTTTAACCAAACAACGAATGCTAATGCAAACCATTTGAAAGTATTATGTTTATTAAGCCAATCCAAATTTGGTTTTATTTTAGTCCTTATCAAAGAGAATCATCATGCCCTCTTCCTATCCTATCATGACTAGTTGTTATTTTTATTACAACATTTTTCTCTAGATTATATTCTTTGTTCTCCCATCCAGTGTTATTAATTAACTTACCTCAAGTGTATTATCTCATTAAAAAATTAACAACAAGCATATGAATATGTATCATAAGCAAACACATAACCATAATCATATCCATAAAAATCATAATAAAACCATAGAATCCATGAGTAATAAAAATCAACCACATACATGGCATAAATCATAACCATAAATAAAATCCATCTCATGCCTATCTAGATGAGTCTACATCAATGTTTAGCATTTATAACATAAGCATAATCCATAATCAATATAAACATCACATCACCTCCTTAATATCAAAGAAAGTAATAGACCATGAGCATGATCAATAAATAAAGATCATATATATAACTCATAAGTCAAATACCATAATAATGTATACAAAAAATATACATCTCTCTCTCTCTCTCTCTCTCTCTCTCTCTCTCTCTCTCTCTCAAACTATACATTTCATTACATCGGGATGCAAGCTAGAATCAAAATTATGTATTAAAAAAATATCACATCACATCTATATCCTTTATGCCCCTAAAACACCACTACCACTAGCCCCTACTACACTACTACTTCCTATCCTATGGTTGTTGCCTATCTAGTTGTAGATGCAACCCACTAACCAGGTGTCACTACATCTATGCCACCAACTAGCGTAACTCTATACTCACCCTATCAAGGCTTTGTTGGGTAGCAAGTGAAGACTATCACCTCATAGTATCATAACTCTTGTATGGTGGCTATGTACCTTTGCATATCAATGGTCCCTACTAGATCTATTTGTGTTTATATTGCTCTTCCAACCTATCTCAGAGCATCTCAATCTTAGGTGACTTGGGATATTATAGATATGGTTAGGTCTCTCTCACCTATCATAGTGGCTAGTTGACCCTATAATGTAGCCACCTACCCATGTAATAATTCCACCTATGCCTATGCCATGGATAACACCACTCATGTCTGTATATCAGGGCCATCCCACTATACCTATGCCATCTGACTCCCTCTCCTAACTAGGTGCATATCCATTAGCCTTATACCACCATCAAAATCACCAAAATCTATAGCTGTATATAAATCCTAGTACCATGCCATGTACCCATCTACAAAGCTAGTATCATCTATCAATAGAAAGGTTGGTAACTCCTCATGATCTAACAATGTCCTTATGGGATGTGGCTTAGGTAATAGGATCTTTGATTCCTCACACCTGTATCTATGGCATGTATCTAAAATACCCTAAACCAAGATGAACTACCTTTGAACCTTGTCAAAAGGAATAATCTCTAAATTCCCATCCCTCCTACCAAGGACTTGCATGTAACTTTATAGGGATAGTGTCTACCTTCTATAGCTAGGCCATACTATAAATTGAACATATGGTCTCCAAGTAATATCTCCAATAACTAGTGCATCTAGTGCACCCTTAAACCAATCTGTGTCATGTGCACCTCCTCCTATACTTGAAATAAGAAAGTTAGCTCTCCACCTCATGTAATTGATTGAGAACTCAATCTACACATATCCCATCCATGACAATTGCATCAACCTCAACATCCATAATTTCTCATAGGCCTAGTAGTGTAGAACAATATTGAAACTGATTCCATACCTCCTGTAGGCCCTGAATACCCATAATTTCATATATATTTACACCAAAAGAATAGGTAACCAACTAAATATACTTTACCCTAGTAGAAACTCAACTATCACCCTTAGTAGTAAGTCTGGTAAACTCTTGCTAATCAAATCAAGAAGGGAAAAATGTGAAATAATAGTCATCAACATAGTCATGAGTCTCTTCTCTCCTGACACCCTATCATATATTGCATTGTAGTTAAATCCCCCAACATTCCATCTAACCCAATCATAGTCATCACTGTAAAATAACTCAAGGCGATCCTCATGATCCTCCCCACTATATGGTAGATTAGATCACCACATAGGGGTAACCATGTAATCTTGTACACATCCTCTGATAAGATTATGATCTTTTTTGTCAGTAGTAAGAAGGTATTCATAGCTAGATCTCATCTCTCAATGAGTACTATCATCATGGACATGTCATGTGACACATGCCAATAGTGTTGCATCACTCCCAGCCTAACCTCATCTATATGGGCCCAATCATATGGGGTCATCCCATAATGGATCTTTGTGAAGATGTATGACATTTGATCTCACATTTTTATCTACTCTTGAGCTTGCAAACATTCATTCAAAAACACAACCTATTTCCTTACACTATAATTGACTATGAACTTACCTCCTTCCTTGTACCTACCCTTTCCCTATTTGATCATTACCCTACTAATGTTTATCCCAAGAAACTAAACTCTATTACCTCACACTCACTACTAGTTATCAGTTGTAAACAGTAACCCAACAATTTAATCAAACATTTCAAATATATCTGACATCCTATATATCCATACTAACTTCCAAAATTAAAAAAACTTACATTAATAACTATTAAAAATATAGCTTTGTTCAATTTTTTTTTCAAACCTACTTCCCATTCGATCAACCATCGATGGTCATTATGACTACCGATGATTGGGTGGCACTCTATGGATGGTCTTCGACCATTGATAGTTGGGGTGATCACCAATGGTCATTATGTGTGACCATGAATGAAAAACCCCTAACCTTTACCCTACCTTGAAGCCCACCCAAACACCCTAAATATACCAAATCATTACCCTCACCTTGATCTCTACCCCACCCCCAACCTCCTTACTCTCCTAATTTCATTTTTACCTATCAAATTCATCAAAAAAACAAACAAAGCCTAACTAGGGCATACCCATTCAAATCCAAAAAATTAAGCAACCACACTCAAAACCTAATGCAATTTCAAAATTAACCTAAATTATCAATTTAAGGGCACCACCCACCTCATTCCAAAATCATCATCAAGGCATAAGTCATATACCTACCTATCCTCATCAATGGCCATGCATGCCTTGCATCCTCACATAATTAAATTCTATCAATATTGATCCCCTTAGACCACTTCTCAATCACTCTCCTACCTAGTAATCACCAACACTTTTAGAATAAGTGCCAAAATTTAGATCTCAGAAGCAAGAAAGTTACAATGAACAAAATGACTTTCAAAAGTACTTTTAACCATTAGACTTTTAGGGTTTTCACCCTAATCATCGATGGTCATGGTGACGGTTGATGGTTTTACTTTGGACCCCTGACCATCAATGGTCAAGGTGTTCAATTTTTACCATGTTATATTTTTAATAAATTTTTTTTGGTGTACAACTCATCAACAACCCACCCATGGATACCACCTTATCCACCCACCTCGATCACCTTGACATCTTCCCATTGGGCCATTTTGTCCCAACCTAGGGCACATTTTATGATAACTTTGACTTGGTATTTTGATCACAGTGATAACATTGCCAAGTTTTCAACTTTATAAACTTACACTACCTCACGCTTATCAAACCCACTTGTGTTTTTCTAGGAGCACTTCCTACCTTAGATACCCATGACACTTGACTAGTTTATGTTTTCACCAGGAGCACTTCCGACCCATGATACCCATATAAACATAAACATTGCCTAGGAGACTTAGATTTATAAGTGTACCTATCTACCATGCCTAAATATGGTCACGTAATCCACTTTTCACTTGTGCTTCTAGCACTGACCCTAATTTTACAAACTATAACAACCTAGTTTATGCACGATCTAAGCTATCACATCTTTTTATTGTAATTTACATGCATGCGTATGCTTCAGTTCCCAACCTATCATTCACCTAATTTATCATCACCTTATCGAACCCATACCTGATTCTATTTTTCCTCATCACTTTATGGTTTAAGGGGGAACACCTCTTCCCATACTCAGGGCAACCTAACCCTTGACTTACAACCAATTTTTCATTTTATATCTTTTTAATTCAAGACACATAAGAAAAAGGGGATAATGTAAACACTAAAAATATGCACACTATTATTTTGAATGTTTAGACACCCTTGGACCACCTTTGGACCCCCTTTGGACCAATTTCAGCTTTCAATGAGTAATCAAGCCTAACCCAAGTCAGGATTGACCACCTAGATAACCACCCTTTTTACCCATATTTACCCTTCACCCTTGACTATTGATGGTCACTCTGAACATTGATGGTTTGGGTGCACCTCCTTAACCTACAATATTCAAACCACTTCAACTTCCTTTTCTAAATATAAATTATCTTGATCTATGTGTGAGCCATTACATGAACAAATTATAATAAAATAACCCAGTTAAAAATCCACTTCAACCTTTTGCCTTTACCTATAAAAAGAGAGGATCAGGGAAGTGAAAACCATCTATAATTATTATCAAGGTCTTGTGCATCTACAGTTTCTTTTTATAGTTCAATCATCATCAAAAATTTAGTGATATAGCCATCACATTAAAGAGATAACTTGACACTACCACTCTACCAAAGTGTCAGGTACTATTACCCTATCACAACCACACCAGAATCCACCAATAAGAAAATAACCTCAACCCTTCAACAGATCAACCTCTTGTAAGATAAGTACTTATTTTTTGATATTCATTTACCTTATTTCCATTTTGCAATCATCCCAACACCAAACCATCTCTTAGAATCCAAATTTATGATCCTGTTAGTTAGTCATTTATCACTTATATTAAACACATAGTAACCATTGATGGTTGCCTCAACCATCAATGGTTTGTTCAACTACTGATGGTCACCTTGATCACTAACGGTTACCTTAACCATTGATGGTCACCTCAACCATCGATGGTCACTGTGGTAGGAAATAATAATAAGTTATTTTCACCCTCTTACCCCAAACTAAATCTAATTTTTTGTGTCCTTGCTTTCTCATAGACCCATATCCTATTTTTGGAAACACACATGACCCATTTAGCACTAGTGTTGACCTATTTATTGCAATATTAGTCATTTTTAGTCAATTTATTTAGCAAACATTTATTGTGTTCAATTTTTTATACCGTTTGATTATTGATGTAAATACTTTATCATTATATTTTAAAAATTAATTATTTAAAATGTGTGGATTAATATCCCCTAAGGAATCTTTTGTTTTTGGGATTTAGCTAGCACTAGGCAATCCACTCAGCTATCTATCTAACCAACTATTTACTTTAGTGTTGTCTTATTTGTAGGTCATCCTCCCAAGCCAAAGAGAATCTCTTCACACACATATGATTCAATGTGTGCATAATCAAATAGATTTTCCAACCACACCCATATTTAGTTTCTTCTTCTTCCTCTCTTGAAATATAAGTCAAAATTCATTGAAATAGTTTGCATACTTTTTGGTTATAATCTAATGCATTATTAACTAATATTTTGTATTTCTCATGAGGATATAGACTCAACCACATTTCATTTACTTTTTTAATATAATAAAGATAAATTAATTAAAATATTACTTGTGAATAATCCTATGATAAATATGACACACCTAGTGGGACCAAACATGCACCCCACAAATTCCTTTAGTCTCTTTATCAATCTTCTAGTCATAAACAACTAATTTGATTAAATTCTAATAAATTACAGGTAAAATGAGCATAAATTTTGATATGTTATTTCTTTTAATTTTTATTTTTTAGGGGCATGAATATTTTATCTAGTAAAAAAACTATCAAAAATTAAATAAAAATTGATGTATAAATTATGAAATATGGCCAAATTAGTAAGTGTCAACTTTTATTACTAATTTTATTTTTGGGCTAAAAATGGATGGTATAATTATCATATATTTTGATATATTATCAATTTTAATCTATTTTTTTTCAAGGGCTTATATATTTATGATTTTAAATATCTCTAAAACTTTCGTTAAAAATTGATTTATAGTTTAGGAATTATTGCCAAATTACTAACTACCATTTTTTATTTCTAAATGTGTTTAACAATCACTAGTAAAATGATCCTAAATTTAAATATATTATTTGATTTAATCTCAATTTATACAAGTGTGTGCATATTTATCCTATATTAAACTTCTAAATGTTTCATAAAAAAATGATTTGCATTTTAGATGTTATCATTAAAATACCAATTGATACCTTTTATCTCCCTTTTTTTTGGTTTTCTTTAACATTTTGTTTGCATATTTATTTATGCCAAGGACCCACCAAGAAAAAATAATCATTTATTTTTTCTACATATTTGAAAAGGGTTTGGTCATTCATTCAAACATATATTACTTGTTCACATTTTAATTGGCATTTTAAAAATGAATCCATATTTCAATTTAGTGTTTAAAAATGAATTCATTTGTCAAACTAGTGCTATAACAAAATGTTATTTTGTGTTTATATTGATTCAATAAATTTTTAAGGTATTAGTTTGGGTGTATTACATGATTAATTCACACATATGCTCTCTCCTTTGGTAGAGTGACTTAGAAATTTGGAGTTAATCATTTATTTTTAATCCCAAGATATTTTCATATTATACTTTTTGGATAACCTTAGTGGAATTTTATGAATCATAATGACAATAAATTTCATTTTTATTTTGGATCTACATTTGGGGTGAAATTGTATTCTCATGAATACTTGAGGTATGGTGACTGGGAAATATTCAACCATCATTGTACCAAATGCATTATTTGATAGGGTATATAAATTAAGGTTATGTCAATGTTATCTTAGATAGTGATTTCTCAGTGTTTGATTTCACTGACAGCATTTCACTAAGACCCTTAAAGCTGAATTGGTCAGAAAGGGAGTAAACCCTTTGGTGAATGTTCTAGAAAATATCATATCCAATTAATGAATTTTTATAAATCATCCGCATATCAAAATATATATTGGGATCATCTATAAAGTCCATAAAAACTTTAGCTTATGACCTTTTAGCCATAAAACATTCATCACTGTATGTTTGTAAAACTAAATGCACTCAAAGACATCTTTCATATACAAACATTTTGAGACAAAGTTTTGATTAAAACACCATAAATAACTACAATAATTTATTTAAATAGTCTTAATTTTTACAATTCTTTCTCAAGGCAATTATATCAATAAAATTGATGAATGTATATTAATCTCATGTCAATCACTAAAATAAGGTTATCTAATTGAGTGTTTGATTAATTGATTGTGATATCAATACATTATCATGATTTACATATACCTACACAAAAAGATGTTACTTTATATGTGTTCTTGGTAAAAAATTGTTCCTTCATACATCTAAAATTATTCAATTGTATATATGTTTCATATAGTTTTTTGTGTGAAATTTTACTACTACTCTATTCATGTTCATGGTCAAAATTATTCTCTTCTACATCCAACATTATTCAAACACATATGTTTCATACCTTTATTCTATGAAACTATAACATTCTTTTATTCATGTTCCTGGTTAAAATTGTTCCCTTATATGCTTAAATTTATTCAATGCATATATACCTTTCTTGTCTAAAATGGTATTTTTATATTTTTAGTGGGAATTTGGATCCATTCTGATAATTTTTATAATTTTCTAGTTCCAAACCATTTTAAGAATAGGATTAAATTCTAGTCTTTGTATGATATTTTCTCATGTTAAAACAAAATTTGTTCAAATCCAAAGTCTTTTTTTATCAGTTCCAATTCATTTTCCTATTTCTATATAGGTCTATTCCAAGTTCAATTCCAATTTCGACAACTCTATCCAAATTCAACTATTCATATTCAAGCTATTAAGAAGTTAGCTCTGTTCAAGTCAAACATTCATTTCTATTTTCTAAATCATATCCTTATTTTTATATTCAATATTCTACATGTATCTATTGTGAATGATGAATTAATGACATCCATCCTTCTTCTTGTTTGAATCAAATTCCAATTCAATATTTTTCCTTGAATGTATCCTTGCTTGGGATATCCTTTGATAAATATTATATTACCCGTTTCATTCAATTCTATAACATTCACACCAAATCCATAATGATAAATGTTTGAAAACAAGGATGAACTTCTTTTAAAAATTAAAAATGGGTGTTCGACTACTTGTAGATTTTGATATAAAAAACCCATATTTTATATGAAGTAGGAGAAATCACATTATTTCACAAAGACATCCATTAAACATCTTGTTTACTAGTTACCCATGTAATCCTAGTCATGGTAGAAAAATGATATCTATTTTTTCACCTTTTTCAATGCCCATTTAGCTTTTAAGCCACAAAAAACATGTCAAATGTCAAGTACAAGCCCATTTATTAACCAAGTTTTTACAGACATGCTCCTTTAGTTTAGATAAAAATTATCTCACATTTCATCTATTATTTCTTTGACCTTACAGGCCTAGTGAATTAGGGCATCCAATTATGTCTTGTCCTTACCATTACAAGATCTATTAGCTACTGAAGATCCAATTGTGTCCAAGTCTAGAAATCACTCACTATGGATATGTCAAGATCACTTCCTTAATCTCAATCTTATTCTTTTTGTTCCATTTAGTATCTCACACTTGTTGATTGGGAACAATAAAATTATAGAATCCTTTATTTCATCATCCAATTTTCATCCACCCCTTTTATCTTCTCATTATTTGAGAAGGCATTACTTCATCTACATCTCACAATGCCTTCTCAAAGAGGGGAAAATAAAGACACTCTATTTCTATCACTCCCATCTCAAAATTATAAAATAGAATGATTTCAAAAAATTACACACAATATGGTCCAAAGTCATCTATTCATTTAGTTTATGCAATCAAATTCACCTTGGGGCATCTCTAGGTGTGACAATTCACCATATTAGATATATTTAATCATCATTCTAGTTAATTTTGTTGTTCAATTATCATTCTAGTCAATTTCTCTATTCAATTATAACTATGGTCAATTTCTGTATTCAATTGTCATTCTAGTCAATTATTTTGTTCAATTGTCATAAAACTCAATTTTTCTATTCAATTATCATCTTTATCAATTTCTCTATTCAATTATCATGTTAGTCAATTTCTCTAGTCAATTATTCTATTCTGGTCAATTCAGTAATTCCTTGTTCATTGATCAATTAATACAATTAACTCTCTCTTCTCTAAATCATTCTTCTAATTATATTTTTATTACAAATATAATTATAATTTCCTTGTAAATAATTAATTACTATTTTTCCTCCAAGAGGCATCTTTATGCAAAGAAAGGATCTTGATATTCTCTGGAATATACTTTTGTGAGCTAATTAAATGAATAAATGAATTAATGTACAAATTTATTTTCCACTCTTCATCTTTGAGAGAATATAAAGGGCCCATAATGAATCTTTTGAGTTATTTTAGGAGTATTCTCAACCTTTAATCTTGGAAACAAGAAGAAGGGCCCATATGGGTGATCCATGTGCCTTCTTGGGAATGATTCTTCACTCTTCATATTGGAAACAATATGAAGGGTCTAAATAGCCTCTCACAAAGATTGTATAAAGATAATCATCCACCCTTCATCTTGAAAATAATATTAAGGGCTTATAATAATCATGCTTTGATATTTTCAAAGACCATCTTCCACACTTAATCTTGAGTAAGATGAAGGGCTCACATTATATATCTATGTACACTATTGTTTACTCATTTGTGATTATTCATCTTGATTTCAATATGAGGGTTCCTCAATTATTTAGATTTATTTAAATAAACCTCTTTGCATTGCAATTAAATATGTTCAATTTAGACAACAAAGTACTAAAACATTATAGAGTTTTCTTGTGCATCACCATTGTACATTCTTGATCAATTCAACTAGTCCATAGATTTAATGGAGATGTTCCAACATAAAATGACATTGTTAAATACCAATTGAAGGATAAATCCAAGCCAAATCACATTCAAATATGTATTCCAATTAAGGTTTGTATTATATTAGTTTAATCTGATGAATTATTAGCTAATCATTTGTATTATTGATGATGTTCTAGGAGAAAACACATATCATTTGCTTTTTATTAATAGAATAAATCTAATTTTATTAAAAAATTTCTTATTAATAATCTTATGACACACCTATGATTATTACTACCTCACTTAGAGGGTTGGTTGTATCGGTCTTATCGATGTTTCTTGATAAGGATTACAACTTTGTGTGAAATGTATTGTCCATGCTATTGAAGGCAATAAATCCTAGAAGGTGCTAATTCATAACTGCATTGCCCAAGGCTCCCCTTATAGGTGTATGGTTTGGAAACATTTGGGTTTCTACAATCTCCTCACTCTTACCACTTCAATTAAGATTATGGGTGCTTTGTTATCAAGAGAATATGGAAAACTTGGGAAAGATTCAAACTTTTGTTGTTATGAAATGGGTATGGTTTTTCAGATGGTCTCTCTATCAATCAACATTCTATATGTTGGTCCCCAATTATAATTATGCAAGCATTTACCTTCTTTGGTGTTCCCTATATACATAATATTAAATTATTTTGTAAGGGGATTTGTATTATGCAAGAATTATTATATAAAAACACTCATTTTTAACTCATTTGGGTTGAATTCAAAGTGAATTACATGTTTTCCTCTAATGGCATAGAGTTTTTTAGGATATTGTGGTAGTTTTTCCATTGGATATCCAACACAAAATCACATTAAATTCCTCTCATCCTTGGTTGAAAGATTAGAAGTGGTACGTGGACACACCTCTGTAGAACTACATTGCTCAAAATCCATAAAAATGGCCTTTTCCTCACCTTTATATGGTAGACAGACTCAACGGTCATTAGAACATAATGTGATCATTATAGGTAAGTGTATGGAGTTGAGGGATAATTCTATGGACATTTCCCATAATGTGATCATGTTATTTAAATTATGGA
The DNA here is from genome assembly GCA_037957365.1 of Torreya grandis. NCBI lineage: Eukaryota > Viridiplantae > Streptophyta > Pinopsida > Cupressales > Taxaceae > Torreya > Torreya grandis. Next base: position 4,888,295 of record JARHVA010000422.1, on the reverse strand, counting down.
TCGATAATTACTGATCCATAATGAAATGATGTTATTAAATAATGTGATCAATTTATTAAATAACATGATCACATTATTTAAAATAATAATGTGATCATGCTATTATTTTAAAAAATGTAATCATGTTATTATTTTAAATAACCTAGACATGTAAATAGTGTGATCATATAACCTATGTGATTAAAAGAAAAAAACCAAACTTGAATGGAAAATTTCCTCATTTTATGTTTGAGCATTCTTTCTTTCCTCACTCTCATCTATTCCATGATCTCATTTTGCCTTAGTGAGGCTAAACCTTACCACAATTTATCCCAAGAAGTTGCTACTTGATAATTCCACCACGTAGAAGAAGTAAATGTTAGAAAACTACCCTTATTAACCCTAAATATTAGTATTTTTTTTAAAATTTTCATTGTTTAATTGGTAATTTATTTGTTTTGAATAGCCCATCCTAATAACCCTCATATTCCTCTATATAACCCTCCTAACCCTCCACCTAACCCTCTTATTCCTCCTCCCAATCCTCCACTTAACCCTCTTATTCCTCCTCACAATCGTCCACCAAACCCTCTTATTCTTTAGCCTAACCCTCCTCCTCCTAACCCTCTTATAGTTCCACAAAATCCATGACGTAGTCAGGAGAGTCTACTTATCTACATTATGGAAAATAAAATTGAAATGGAAGAATTAATTGAGAGAATGAGGAATCCTACTTCCACCAACACCCACCGTACCTATCTATTAAATTCTATGGAGACATTATTAGGTCAAATTAACTCTATAACGAGTGAAATTGACTCTATAACTAGTCAAACTAATAAATAGAACTCATATCAAAATATTTATAGGGTTTATTATTCTAAAAAATTGTCATCATATGAGGCCAAGAAAAAAAAAATATCAAAAACCTTTATTTACACCTTATTCTTGACCCAACCACCAATGCACAATTTTTTATAACTGCTAACCATTTTCCAATTCATCTCTACCAATATAATCTAATCACAGCTAATTTTTAGGACTGATGGTGGATGGTGTTTAATTATCCACTATGTAAAAACCATGAGGTTCCATTGTATTTTTTGAAAAAACTCTACTGTGAGTTTGTTCTCAATAAAATTCTAAACTTTTTTTATTATAGTGAGTTTAAGGGCAAAGGGAAAGGTTTTACATAAGAATGACCATGTGTACATCATACACCTAATGAACATGTGAGGATCCATATCCAAAAGCCACTTAAACTGTATATCTTATCTATAATTCAATAGGTCATGGAGATCGACACTCTGCATGCACTTAGTTTACTCATTGATACACTCATTCCACATAAGAGTAGGCTCTCACATATTGATGCTAGAGATATGCCACATAGTGTGAATACCTGAATGTGCCCTTTTAGATCTTGTGGACATATATACACTAAACCTTTTGATGATTATGGTGTTGGTGGTTTAGAGGACTTATATAATATACTTATGAGTGATGAGCTTTTGGAATACACATTTGTATGTAGAAATCAACCACTACACATATGGAACTATATTTTATATAAATTTCATATTAAATTTAAGTTATATTTTCAAATTTAATTTAGTTAATAATTAATTTAAATAGAAATTTCATAATATATATGTCATTTTTATGTCCTTGGAGGTGATAGTGCCTTCATCATCATAGTTGATAGTTTGTAGCATTTGATTTGATGTACCCATTGTTTACATTTTTGGATCTAGCTACTGGCCCATCCACTATTGCATATGTCTCTATTAGGATGACATATTTTACTTATATAGAGGTAAAATTTTGAGTTAATCTTATGCTCTATGTACATCTAGTCTATGTATATTTTCCTTTTAAGTTTAAGTTAAATTTATCTATCAAGGATACTAAAATTCAAGTACATTACTATTAAAAACTCTCTTGTTTAATAAAGGAAAAAAAATGACCATATATATCTTTGATAATTTATAGAAAAGTAAGTGAGACCTTGTTTACATTAAGTTGATGGCTCAAGTAGACACTCCCCCATCACTGCAAGTTGATACATACATAGGCATTATTACTATAAAGTCATCTTCATAGGCACTGACAGAGGTATATATTAACCTATAATTTTGAATTGTAAAAATAGACTTGTTTTAATAATTTTACTACATACTTGGGGAAAATATAAATTATGTGAATGTATTGTATATACAGAGTTTTTATATGACATATGATAGTCCCAATCAGATGATTAGTAAAGAAACTTCTCATGTTTCTTCCCTATTTTAGATGTATATTCAAATAACTAAGCCTACCACTAACTTTTTTGAGCATCAAAAATAGATTGAGCAGGACCACGAGCTTGAAGTAAGTGCATAGTTAAATTATTTTTATTCTTGTTTAAAATTAATTTCTTAACAATTATTTGAATGTATTTTATATTAATTTTGTAATAATACATGTACTTGAATAGGTTTAGTTGCAATCAATCTATGAGCATATAACCCACAGTCTAACCTTAGAGAATCCAAGGAATTAGAGGGATCTCCATCTACAAATAGGACATCCGAAAGAGAGTCTTCTTTGAGAAAAGCAAAGAGAGGGAGGCTATTTGATTATTAGGATGTATTACATGAGATGTACTTTTTTGTATACTTATATGGCTATTTGTACATTTTTCGCATTATATATATGCATATATGACATTCACCCACCATTAGATACTATGTTGGTTGATGATATATGTATTATGAACATTATACATGTGCATGTATAATTTATTTAGAGTTGCAATTAAACTATGTTAATCTATCTAATTTATATCCATTTTTAATTTAAAATGTTATTTTATAGTGTTGTTTTGATGTTCCAAACAAATATCTATCAGATCTCATATTTAATATTGTACATAAATGAGGATTAAAAACATGTTATTTTCAATGATATAAATCTTGGATCTCCCATATTTTTTATATTAAATTTTTTATTTGATTGTGTGTATTGAAAATGACTAATGACACTCTTATCTATTTTGCATTTATCATCACCCATTTACAACTTTTTAATTGATCATTAACATAAATTGATTTCACTTAAGACCTATAACCAATCATGCTCACACTTTAATAATGCAAAGACATAAAACCATTCATAAATCCTTACAAATTTCTCACTCAAAAACCTATACATGCAAGTTACTTGATCTTTCACCTTCACCTAGCTCTAACGCCTTTTGACTAGATTTTCTTGAAAATAGGCCTACTACTTGTATGCCTTCTATTATTATTATTATTATTATTATTATTATTATTATTATTATTATTATTATTATTATTATTATTATTATTATTATTATTATTATTCCTTTATATGTTACCTCACCTATTGTGTAATCTCTATCAATACCTCTTTTGGACTTAACTACTTTTGGTGACCATGTACATGGTATACTTCTTCATCTTTGTAGATTTATCTTTGTTAAACGTGCTAGATAAACTTTTGCCTAATCTTGACTATAATGTCTTTAGTCTGATAAAATGAAACCTTACTAACTTTAAATAGAATATTAATTCATGTTACAATGATTAATCTTTGGAAAAAACCCTTTATCATCCCCTAATACCACCTAATGCATAATTTGCTCTTATATGTTTAAGATGGATATGAAATTCCTATTAATATGCTCTAAGATCATGAAGAATTAAAACATCACTTATCCACTCTTTTTCTCTAATATATTCAAAATACAATCTCAAACAATCTTCTTTTAAACTAGTCAATTACTCATTAGGTATGGTCTTAACTAGTCACCAATCTCTTAGATCTACTCTCCTTCCTTTGAACAATTCTTCTTTAAAACACTTTGGATAGTTTTCAAGATAACTCAAGGATTTATGTAGGTGTCAAAAGTTTAGAAGAAATAAAACCACTATAGGTATATAAGAGAATGAGATCTCATTTACCAAATTCTATCTTTTTAAGTTTATAGGTCTCTAGACCTAGTTGTTGCTCTAATAGGTTAATTTATCAAAATAGAGTTTGTAGCTCTTAAAAATTTTGTTTATAGTAGTATTTTAGTAATTCTAACATTTTTTAACCCTTACCCAAGTGTATAGTGTTATAAGTAGATACTGAGGGGGGGGACGGTGAATCCATAGAAAATAATGCATATTCAATTCTAAACATCATTCCATGAAGCATACATAAACTTCATCTAGAAACAACAACATGAAAGCACATACATTCAAAGCATGAATAAGAGCATAAAACACATGAACACATCATATATGTGGTAAACCCTAATGGGGGATAAAACCATATAAAACATACAATATGGACTATAGTCTTATAGTGACCAGATCCAAATTTAGTGAGACACTCATCCCCCAAGGAGCTATAATTCCTATCTAGCTGAGCACGCACATAACTAGACTTTTTCAAGGTTCCCTTGCAAGGAGGAACCAACCCCCTAGGAAAGCATGAACCCACTAAGTCAATTTTAAATTTATATCACATATAACACCTACTTATACTCTAGAACTAATTAGTACCTCCTTTGTTTTCATTTTTCACCTTTCAATCTCTCTCAAATAACCTCTAGGGCTCACTCGCTCAAACTTCCTCTTCTAGGCTCATTAGGTCCAATGACTTGTGTGTCCTCATACATAAAATTTATTAAAAAATAATTTTGTATTATCTTCACTCTCCTAAGGTCTTATATTATCTAATCTTTCCCTTTCAAAGGTTCCCTATTTCGCTTGTGTCTACTCATTCTCAACTAGCATAAATATGCCAATTAGGCCTTGTACTTATACCATACTCTTAGTCTAACCCATCTTGCTCGGCCAAGATTATTATAACACTTGTGTTACACTTTGAATAAGTCTTCAAAAAATTTACATGCATGAGACATTCCACTCTATAGGTTAGACATAGTCCTTAAGACTCAAATCCTCCGTTAGGCCTTAGTGAGACTTAACAATATTAGGCCTTCAAAACCACACGTTACACTTGAAACCTCTTGGACCATCTTCAGATTCTACAAACACTTAAAAAAATAAAACCCAAGTCCAATATACCATTTATACTTCCCATAAATATCCATAACACCTATAACTCCAACTCACACCTTGAACCTAGCAATTAGGTCTCCTCGCTCTTTAGGCCTTGACACATAAAAAACACTATCTCAAACATCTGAAGAAAACACTAAAATATTTCACATATAAATATGATTATATAACATAGGCATAACCTTTGTGATGTATTAAACACCTCCAAACACATTAGACACTCTAACACAAGCTCTAATCACTCAAATCACCTCTCTCAAAATGACCACATAGACTCATCACACATAGTCAAAATATAGTTAAAGCATTTTGACACTCCACATCTAATCAAAGACAAACTATGAAAAAATTCCTTATTATTATCCTTTGAGACTTATGAAACATCCTCATACTCATTTTTCTCTTCAAATTTTGATAGAACACCTTCAACTTACCTCTGCAAATTACCCACTCAGACTGCCTGTAACTTCTAAAGCTCAGTCAAAAATGTTTAGACAAAAATCAAAATTTAAAAAAAAAATATGACAAAAAACAGATTTATATACACATAATTACCTTAGGGTCATTATAAATCTCATTAGGTTCTTCAATTAATCTTTCCAACCATAAAATCTTCTTTGTAAGAAGCTCTCTTAGAGCCACCAAACATTGGCAATAACCAGTCAACAAATTTTGACTCTCTACAATATTATGGGAATAATCATGATCTATCAATATATTAAGGTGGTATTAATACATACTTATAACACTATCCTAAAGTTTGATACACTATTCTCACTCTCTTGGGTTTCATTGTCTTGTCTCATATAGACTAGTCACTTTGTGAACACTATCTTAATTGTGTATGAACATTATAACTGATTTCCAAAAAAGGTATTATGAGGAATAGGTATCAAAAAATATATAAATTCATTATATACATCCCTACTCACTTGTAATTCTTCCCTAAATTTGTATTCATGTTGACTGGCTTTTTGTCACTATTTTCATTGTATGGCAGATTAGCGATAGGACAAATTTATTGCTCAAGATGATTGACACAATGAACATAAAATGAAAAAAAACTCCATAGACCTCAATATAAATTGTTTACCTTCAATTTCCAATAATTTTATGTGTTGAGTTGGTCAACCCTTCCTATAGTACCAAATTATTTAGAAACAAGCTCTTTTCTATACCTTTTACCCACTATGTTGACACACCACTACCACCTAGATGATCCTGGAGGAGTCCTATACACAATCCAATATTAAAAATTTGTCAAAGAATACATTATAGGTCCTTTATATAAAATTATTTCCAATTGTTCCACTATAAGGTTTTATAGAGGGTTTTGACCAGTTTACATTCTTAACAAATGTTCATAAAGCTCTATACCTAAAACCCCTAAAAATACGCAAAAAGCATTAGTAGGTCCATGTTATACCTCTTAAGAAAGGCATAGATCACCATGAAAATTATACACATGCCATTGAGCATCAAAACTTCTTCTCGAGATAGGAAACCTTCATTCTACATGCATAGGTTCCCTTCTAATGTTGTTTTATGCTTACTCTTCATCCTAAGGACCTAAACTTGGTCAAGACCTTTGAAAAAACATATAACATCTCATTCCATGCTTACATGAGATCTTTCAACTTTTAATCTGACCTTGTCTCTTCATTTGGACCTCACTAGGTAATTATGCATAATAGGTCTAGGATTACAAGTCAAACTTGGATACATAAAGTACTTGGATCCTTCTTGTACTGATATCACCACTTCAATAATATGTCTTACATATTCATGAAAATTTCCACATCTTATAACCTTATTCTACCTATCATTAACTTACTCAACACACTAGGCTACTAAGCCTATACCACTACACAAGGCTCTCAAGCCTATACCAACACACTGATCACACTATGACATCACCACTTTATCATTATCCTTGACATCAATGCACATATGTAATCAATAATTTGACATAAATGACAAAACATTTTCCAATAATCTCCCCCTTTGTCATTGATTGCAACCTCTTCTTCTCCTTCTTCCCCATTTCCATTAATGACAAAGTGGAGTAAATAGCCACCAAGCTTCCATTAACATCATGTATATATTAAAATACACTTTTAGGTGGTCAAGATGCCTACTTGCATTTAATGAATATGAATCAAGTACTCCCTCTTTGATCTACACCATCTAAACATGGACTTATCTGATCCTTGGACCTGTTTACCTATAGAAGTCACAAGATCCTTTTGCTCATGCATCAAGATTCAACATATTTTCAAAATTATGACTAGGTTTGATCAATTCATCATATAAACCTTCTTGAATTATCATATATAGAAGATATATCTATATATCCACCATGAATGAAGCATATTACATATGCTTCCCCTCACATCTCTTCAAGCCACTCAAGCTTTTTGAGTTAGCTCCCCCTAGCTCCAAAATTCACCTGGATCATGACATCCTTAATAGGTCTCCTTTAGGACTACAATCAACTCTTTCAAACACTATGTCTTCTTAGATCAATATGAACATACAATAAATAACTACCACAAGATCTTGATGCCTTCAAGCATCTTTCTCTCCAATATCCTTAAGTCATCAAGGCTCCAAACACCACAAGGCAACTTCATGGATAACACAAAGTCAGAACCATGCTTGAGATGACTCAAAACATGTCATCGTCAAAGAATTGATCATATTCATATCATTGTCAACATGGAAACTCATCCCCTTGTGACCTTATGAGGTCACCATGACATTAAGGAACACTCAACATAATGAAACAACTCTGATGAAGTACTATAACAATCTACTTCATGCAACTATACATTAAAACATGATGATATAGGAAACTTCTCACATTTAGAATATTATGAACTCCATGTTTTTTTAAGGGCATAAATAACATTAACAAAATCAATATATGATTCTAAGATCATCTTTCAACTCATTGTGTATCTCATCTTCATGTTGACAATAATATGACAACATAGTCCTTTATGGACACTTCTACAGACTCCTCTTCAAGATCACAAGAGCCTTGTGATGCCACAAGGCAATGATTACTATCAAATATTAATGAACAAGAACTCAAGAAATATAAAATATGTCTACTCACTCTTAGAACAACATATCTGAGCTCTCCAATTAACCATAATAGTCATCAATCCTTCATGGATTAGAACATATTGGAACATAGTCATATAAGTCTATCAGTATAAACTTCACTACCACAAAAAAAATTTCATAACCTATCTTCTTTATGATCTTAAAATAAGATAAAACTACTAAGTTTCCAATCACTCAGTGATTATCTGATCATTATGCCTCTAAGTAAACCATTAATCTTCTTATCAAAGTATAATAGGCATCATTATTTATTAATGTTCTTCAAACTTCATTCCAATGTTTTGCATCTTGCATTTAAGTTCCCTTCTTGAGACAATAGAACCACCTCACATAGATGATAAAAAATTCCATAAGGTCCTAACAATATAAACCACTCACCTTTATGCTTTAAAATCTATCAAGACTTTAAAAACATTACCAAACACTCTTACGAACAACTTGTAGACAATATTAAATTTGATAGATCTTACTCATTTTGAGGAACCTATGATACAATTTGACATCCTCAAATATGCAAGTAAAATCTAAAAAATATGATAAAATCATTCTCATATCACCTATATCCATTAAAACATCATATTTTAACCACATATCTTCATACTAGAATTGATCTTCAAGACCAATCAACAATTCTTTATACCCTTGCTCTATTTTTATTTTCTAAGGCATCATCTGAGTTCACACAAATACATCATGATCATGTAGACAATTGAATAATTTTTTTTTAAAACCTCACCTAGTGATTACAAAACATCGTAATTAATTATAAGGCCATTTATATCATGAACAACCACCGTAGGGTTTGTAATCATCAAACCCTAAATTCACTGCCTTTCACCTTTTGAGCTGGATCTTCACTTGAAGGATAAATCTAACCATGTATAGAGAATATATAGATATATCATGACCTTTAGTTCATCTAAAAACACTTATATCAGTCACTTTAAGTGACCAAAGTCACTAAACAACTCAATTAGCAAATTTTAGTCTACAAATGTTAAGAATTTTCAAGAACAAACAACTTTTATGAAGCTTTTCTTGCTCAACTGAGCACCTCTGAATCACTATTAAGGCATTAATTAATGATATATTGAGCCATAAACACTAATAAATTCTTATAACATTAAATTATAATTTTTAACCCCTTATTAATCTTCTCAAGTTTACTAGGATAAAATCTAGTCAATGTAGTCAACTTTCACTCACATTTATTACACTTGTATGGATGGATAAACCTTATAATGACTTTGGGGGACTTCTCTTAGTCAAATTAAAATTTTATTCTTACCTCATATTTATTTTAATTAATCTATAACTACTACAAGTCATTCTTTTCAAATTGGTTTCCTTTGACAATTTTCAATTTTCAAATTCCAACGGTCATATTTTCATACAAAATTGACTATAGAAAACTAAGAAAACTACCTAGGAGACCAAATTTGAACCACCATAAAGTTTTATGGGATTCATGTCAATCCTTAAAATTTGAGACATATGAACTAGGCACAAACTTGAATAAGTTCATGCGACCATTTTCTTCTGACACCTTCACACATGTGAATGCTAATGTCATCAATCTATCTACTCAACCTGATTCGACAAGAGAACCAAGATGAACTAGGAAACCATAAAAGAAATCCAAAGTATTATTATTACATTAAAATGTACACCAAGATTTCATGAGATCTCATATGACCTATCATATCATCCTTCATTCCCTCCAGGACCTATACTACTATTAGACACTCACAAAGCATTCTCTTGACTTCTTTGTGTATGCAAACAAAACATCAACACTCCATGACCTCATGTGACATTTATAAGTCTTCCATTAAATCTTGTTAAATAAAACTACATACATGAAAACATGATCATACCTTTTATAAATTATTAATATAGACATCAATTAGGTTTCATACTCTAGGATTCTAATCAAACCACTCCTTATCTTTCTTCTTTCATGTTAGTTGATCAAGAGATAAACTTCAATAAGCTCTATCATTTAACTCAAGTTTGATCTTGGATTTGAATTAAAAATAGTACTTATTCTTCAAAATTAATATTTCCAATATTTATATTATTATAAAAACATCAACTATTATCTTGACAAACTTCTCCATCATTGTATATAAGAACATTGTCCTTATCACTCTTCAAGATACTTAGGATCACTTGTAGACTATCAAGCCTCTTCCAAAGGTATATATATAAATCCAATTTTTAGACATATATATTGAGAGGGGGTGTGGGTGAATCATTATAAAAAAATGAATATTCAATTCTAAACATAATTCTATGAAGCATACACAAACTTAATCTAGTAACAAAATCATGAAAGCACATATATTCAAAGTATGAATAAGAGCATACACCACATGAACACATCATCTATGTGGGAAAAAATCATGGGGATAAAAACCTCTTAAAACATACAAGATTGAATACATCCCTATAATGATAATATCTAAATTTAGTAAGACACCCATCCCAAAAGGAGTCATAACCCCTATCTAACTAAGCATCCACACAACTATACTTTTGTAAGCTTCACCTTGCAAGATGGAACCAAAACCTACGAAACCAAGCACCCACTAAAATAATTTGAACTCATATCACCTTGAACACATATTTTTACTTTTCAACTGATGATTACCTTCTTTGTTTGCTTTCTTCACCCTTCAATCTCTATCAATCAACCTCTAAGACTTGCTCAAACTACCTCTTCTAGGCTCATTAAGTTGAATGACTAGTGTGTCCTCTTACATCAACTTGATAAAATAATAATTAATGACCCTACTCAATTTATTATGGTCCTACATTACCTAATCATTCTCTTTCAAATTTTATCTCCTTCGCTTGGCTCTACTCACACTCAACTAAGATAAATAGGCCAATTAGGGCTTGCACTTATACCATACTCTTCCTCTAACCCATATAAGTTTTAAAATATGATTATAATAATTTTTTTAAAATTTTAATATGCATCCACACACATTAAATGGTGAGACACTCTACTCCATAGGTCGGTCATAGTCCTAAAGACTCAAATCCTCTATTAGGCCTTAAGTAGACCTAAACTAATTAGGTCTTGAAACCCACATGTTACACAACCTCTTGGACCATATTAAAATTACAAAAATTATTAAAACACATTAAACCTACCTATGATAAACAATTTATCAATCACACAAATATCCATAACACCTATAACTCTAACTCATACCTTAAACCTAGATATTAGGTCTCCTCGCTCTTTAGTGCTTGATACACTGAAAACATTGTCTCCAACTTATGAATAAAACACTCAAATATTTAAATATACATATGATTATATAACATGGGTGGAACCTTAAATAACATTTAAACACCTCAAAATCAATTAGACACTCCAATGTAGACCTTAAACACTCAAATCACCTCTCTTAAAATGACCACTTAAACTAGTCACATAGTCAAAATATAGTCAAAGCATTTTGACTCTCTAGATATGAACATAGACAAACTATGAAAAAAATACTTTGATATTATATAACATCTCCATACTAATTTTTTCTTCAAAATTTGACATAACACCTTCAACTTACCTCTACAAATTGCCCACTTAGACTTCCTATAGATTACAAAACTCAGTCAAGAATGTTTAGACCAAAACCACACTTTTGTAAAAACACTATGACAAAAAGACACATTTATATACACCTCATGAACTCATGGTAATTATAAATCTCATTAGGATCATCAATTTAATCTTTTTAATCACAAAATATTCTTTGTAAGAAGCTCACTCAGAGCCACCAAACATTACCAATAACTAGTCAACAAACATTGACTCTCTACAATAGTATGGGCCCAATCATGATCTATAAATATATTAATGTGGTATTAAAACATACTTAGAAAACCTTAAAACCTTAATATAATATTATCCAATGGAAACTTTTCTTCAACAAACTATTCTCACTATCTTGGGTTTCATTGTCTTGTCTCACATAGACTAATCACTTTGTGAGCACTATGGTACCTATATGTGAGCATCATCACCACTTTCCAACCAAGGTATTATGGGACATAGGTATCAAAAAAATATATAAATTCATGATATCCATCCCTAATCACCTAAAACTCTTCCCTAAACTCATATTCATCTGCCTAGCTTTTTGTCACTATTTTCACTATCTAACAGATTAACGATAGGATAACATTATTGCACATGACGATTGACATAGTGAACATAACTTAAAAAACCAACTCCATGGGCATTAATATAAATTATTTACCTTTAATCCCTAATGAATTTTATGTGTTTATTCAATCAACCCTACCTATAGTATGAAATTATTCAAAAATAAGATCTTGTCTGTACCTTTTACTCATTATCTTAACACACTACTACATATAAATGCCTAGATTATTCCTTTATAGAAAGTTCTTTCCAATCTCTCCACTATAAGGGTTTATATAGGGTTTTGGCTAGTTTACATTCATCAAAAATGTTCATAAAGATATGTACCTACAACCACTAAAAAATACTTGGAAAACCTTCTTAGGTCCATGTAACACCTTTCCCAAAAGTTTTAGGTCACCATGAAAAGTATACACACGCTAATGAGTATCAAAAACTTCTTCTTAAGCAAGGAAACCTTCATTATGCAAGTATAGGTGCCCTTCCAACATTTTTTCTTGCCTTCTCTTCATCTTCAAGACCTAATACTTGGTCAACACCTTTTAACCAACCTATAACACCTCATTACATGCTTACTGATCTCTACCATCATGTAATATCACCTTGACTCTTCATTTGGACATCACTAGCTCAATATACACAATATGTCTAGGATTTCAAGCCAAAATTGAATACACAAATCACTTTGATCCTTCTTTTACTAATCTCACCAATTCAAGAATATGTCATAAATATTCATCCCAAGCTCCATAGCTACCAACCTTCTTCTCCATATCCTTAACATTCTCATTGCACCAGGCTACTAAGCCTATATCTCTACACAAGGCTCTCAAGCCTATGTCAACACAATGATCATATCATGACATCACCACTTTATCATTATAGTTGACATCAATGAACACATGTCATCAAAAATTTGACATCAATGACAACATACTTTCCTGCATATATAACTCAAATCAACCATAAACACATCTTACCTTATGTGCAACTTTCCAAAAAATGGATTTCTACAGGTATACATAGAAATAGTTCTATTTACCTATAATTTAAAATCTCTTGTCAACCCAATGATACGTATAATTTATAAGTTATAAGATCCATTCCACATCTGATCACAAATTTTTAGACCTTATTGTTTGATCATTTGTGTTTTAGAGGTGTTTTACACATGAAACCCTTACTTTGGATTTACTCAGAATTTCTACAGGTCGAGAGCTTAGTTAAGACTATTGTCAACATAGATTATAAATGTATTTAGTGATGCTCCTACATAACCTTTAATACCTTCTAACCTAACCCTCTGTTCATTCATTGTTAACACTGTCTCACTTTAACTTGCCTAGGATTGGCTGTCTAGATGACATCCTCTTATTTGATACTTTCAAGAACACTTCCTCTGTCTCTTATATAGACCTATCCAACCTTCATTCAACCCACTAAATTTAATTTAAAATTCCTTCACACTCTATTACACTTTATGTAACTTTATCAATTCAATGGATATTTATCCTAATAGGCCTAATGCATGTTATTGAGATTGGTTTTTTACACTTCAACACATCCTTCCTGACATTTTATTATTTTCTAGGCCTGTCCCTTAAGGATGCTAGGCCTCATGCAACTAGTATTTGAAAATTATTATTTGAAAATATCAAAAACCTATTACAACCTCCAAATATCCTTTAATATTTAAAATACACTTCCATGTAGGAATGAGTGAGAAAAGGGAGAGAGGAGCATAGAAACACTAAAAATAAATGTTGTCAAAGTTAAGGTTTTAGTTATAGAACTTTGGTTTTGATTCTTCCTGACTAGAAAATAACATTAGAAACATGCTTATGGGGTTAATTAAATCTATTAATTGGTTATTTATCTTAAATAAATATTTATCAATGAACCCACCACCCATTCCAACCTTAAAAATATCCTTCCCAATACAAGAAAAATGCAGTTTTTAAGCCTAAATTCAAATACGGGTAAAATGAAACTTGTAAATAATTTTTTTGAAACATAAAATAATTAACCTACATATTTCATCCCTATATAACTCATTTTTAACCTTATAGAGCAATATTTTGGATAAGTTTTAGTGACGGGTCCAAAATGCTACCTTTTGTCATTAAATAGGTAACTTCTTGAGCTCCAACTGCCATTTCTACCTTTGGGACCTCCACTTGAGAATATATCACTTCAATCACATATAGATAGGAAAATTATAATATATCACACCACTAAAATGTTCAAATTCACCCAAATGTGCATTTTCATGACCATTTAGGAGTGCAGAAACACTGACAACAAATGTTGTCAAATTTTAAGTTGTGGTTAAAAAACTCTAGTTCAGATGAAACCTGAATAAAAATTGACACTACCAATAGATAAAATGGGGGATGATAACATCTAGGACTAGGTTTTTGGCCTCCCATCAGGTTTTATTAACAAACCCTCCACCCATTCTGGCCTCAAGTACATCCTTCCCATTATAAAAAAATACAGATTTTAGCCTAAGGTCAAACGCGGGTAAAACAAAAGATATAAGTCATTGACATGAACCATAATATCAATTAATTACCTATTTAATTCATATAATTTAAACATAAAGTAATTATGTGGAACCTTTTAGATCAATTTGTTGGACAAGTTGTAGTGATAGGTCCAAAAATGCAACTTTTTGGCATGAAGTAGGCAACTTCTTAAGCTCCAACTACCATTTCTACCTCTGGGACCTCCACATGAGAATATATCAATTTTATCACATATATATAGTAAAATTACATGTTATAACACTACCAAAACATTCAAATACTTACATAAGTGCATTTTCACTACCATTTAGGAGTACAAAAACACTGCCAATAAATATTATCATTATTTAAGATGTGGTCACAGAACTCTAGTTTCGATGCTTCTTGACTAAAAAATGACACCACAAACACATATAAGTGGGGTCATATAATTTCTAGTACCAATTTATTGGTCTTTCATTAGGATTGATCAATAAACCCAATACCCATTCTAGCCTTAAGAACGCCCTTCTCAATACAAGAAAAATACAATTTTTTAGCCTAAGTTCAAATGCACTTGAAATGAAACTTATAAATAATTTAAATTAATCATAAAATCCTTCCCATACATCTTCCATCCATATAATCTTGACTCAAATAAATTAGGTGGATCCTTCTATAGAAATCAATTAGACAAGTTGTACTGATGGGTCTGAAAATATAACTTTTTGGCATTAAATAGGCAACTTCTTGAGCTCCAACTATATTTTTTACTTATGATACCTCCACTTGAGAATAAGTACTTCAATCACATATTTATAAGTAAATTAAACATTATCACACTATAAATATTTTCATATCCATATAGAAGTGCATTTTCACTACTGTTTAGGAGCACAAAAACATTAAAAACAAATATTGTCAAAGTTTAAGTTATGGTTGTAGAACATGTGTTCTGATGCTTCCTAAATTATAAGTGCATTTTCACTACCATTTAGGAATTCAAAAATACTAAGTGCTTAAAATATTAACTTCTTTTCACTTGAATAATATATAATTCTCTACTGATATTGCCAACAACATAAAGGTGGAAGCTTATCTGGCACCACTAACCTATAAAAAATGTTAATTAATAGTTAAAATGAAATTCATATGTACTACCTAGAAATTAAAAAATATTTGTTAAAATTTATTACATCTACATTTTAAAACTCAACATACCTACGTATTTCAATCCAAAGAACCACTAGGATCTACTCTAACCTTGACAGTATGAAGAATAGTTTCATGGTCTGACTCCTAAAATTACCATAGTTTCTTGTTTAATGGCCTCCCATGATATTTTTGTAATTGAATATTTGTTTCAAGAATACATTTTGAATATTTTATTATCTTCTTGTGTATTTAAAATTACCATAGTTTCTTGTTTAATGGCCTCCCATGATATTTTTGTAATTGAATATTTGTTTCAAGAATAAATTTTGAATATTTTATTATCTTCTTGTGTATTTAAAAATATTTAAACAACACTTGATCTAATTTTTTTATAGAATATCATTGAAACTAAATTCTAGTGACTACCACTAACCTAGTGGGATAGTTAATATTTTCTCCATATATAACTAGGGATGACACTTTTTCATTTCTCTCTACACACTGATACAGATATTATGAGTTCCCTTATCATTATCCTCATCTGAAATAGCTAAAAAAACATGCCCTATGTCACAAAAAACCATTTTTAGTGACACTATGAAGATATAGAATAAGATTAATTAGTACATAATGAAAACTATTCTAGATAGCTACACTAGATTAGATACATGGTCAAAGTCATATGATGATGTCTTATTTGTAATTTGAAATTATATTGGAACCTTATATATGTTAATTAGAATTATAGGTTTGGAACTCTAACCATACACTGACTCTTATGACTCATACTCATTTCAAATAGAGTCCACGCATTGAAAACATAAACATGCCAAATGTTTTGTATGAATAGTCAAATAACTTGGATTGAAGATACAGAATGAGTGGATATCACTGGAACCCATTAGAGTCATAAAATCCTCATAATTTGACAAGTGTTCTTCCTATATTAACCATAAAGGTCTAAGAATAGTATAATCTAGTTGAGCACCATGACACGTGTTCTCATTACACCATTCAACCACCATTTTTGCATATGTCAAATCAACACCCTCTTCAAATTTCATCTCCTTACTTATAATAATTCTTTTCACACATGCTCTAGAACCATCATGCTCCCATTTTCCATGGCTAGCCTAGGTGAAACTCTAAATGTGTTCTACACTAGTGGTAACATGTATCCTACTCAAGCAATAAAACATATATATATTTTTAAATTATTATGTGAAATTATTTGACCAAATATAATGTTTATTGCAACTAATGTTCCTCTGAACTCAAATATTCATATATTTTTGAAAACAACCTTATACATACTTTAAACAATGTGATTGATCAATTCTGATATAGAAATGGTACTCCATTAATATTTTCCATATCTGCTAAGTATCATCAGGTACATGCATGAATTATTTATGTACAAATATGAAAAATTGTGATGAGTTGTAATACTATGATCGAACTTCTATTTGGGGTTTAGAAATGTAATTTTCATCAAAGTTAACTACTAAAATAATTAAACCAAGTGGGAATCCATCCTTGCTTATCTTGAGATTTTCATCCAACCATCTATCCCTATGTGTGTGTGCCTTGCATACTCATAAACAATTTTCTCCCTACATTTGACCAAAAATTTGGAAAAATGTATCTTTTTTTAAATAAGCTCACACCTTTTAGATTCTTTTCCATTTTTTACTTGATAAGTCACTAATTTATATTTGTTTAAACCAGCTAATTCCTATCCAATTTCACTTTTATTCTCATCACAGATAAATTTTTTTAATTTTGGCAATCCATGACAAATGTTGTAGTTTCCATTTAAACATGATTTGTTATAAAATAATTATCCATCCAGTCATTAAAAAAATATAGTTAGAATAAATTCTCCAATTTATTTTAATGGAAATTCAATTCCACACTCCTACAAAATATTGTTGGTATGCAAAGTATAATGAATATGAAGAAAAATGTCATAATGCATTGAAAATTCAACATGTTGCCTACAACAACAAGTGCTGTGTGTGATTTATTTTTACATAAAAAAGTTTGGCCATCTCAAAATATCTTTGACAAAAACAAATTTGTGGATATTTGTCCAAAAACTTAGAGTACAGTTATGTTTGAGTCGTATCCAATAAATTTTTTAGATGTGGTTCACGATTACAAGAATCAACTCTTATTTTCACTACATCTCTTATATTGAGTAGAACTCTTGTATTATATTTCTAAAATTGAGCAAGTAACTCTTTGAGAGTATCGGTTATAGCCTTGTCCTTTCATGAAAGTCAAATAGAGAATGCCCAAAGCTCATTGGTGTTAGGTTCATTAAGTATTTCCCATCTTTCAATTGATTTCATTAATGTTTTTCTATTTATATTAAGTGTTTTGATTTTTTTTTGAAATAATTCATTTTTTCCCTGTTTGGTCACTTATTACACAAGTTACAAATATACACTGGGAAAAATTACAATCATGGGTGCATGATTTTATGCCTATTGTATGATATGCATCATGTATATTTTAAATAATTTCATTATTTTCGTCATCCATGTTAGATGGTCTTAATTATAATGTTTATATTATAAGTCTCATCTCAATGAATTTTATCAATGAAACAAATAATTCACATCTTTGACTATCATAATCCAAATTATGAAAGAAACTATCCCAAATTTTTTGAGTCGATCTTCTTGAATGGTGATCAAACATTTTGTTATGAATTGGTTCTAAAATATTTTCATTGACTTCAACTTAGTACTTGTCTTTTCTACACACAATTCGTAGAGGTGTTGTTGATGGTGAAATTTGTTGAGAGGGTGTTTAAAAATCATTATTACTTTCATTGTTTAGAGGTGGGATGACATTTTATTCATTTTTTATTTCTTCATTATATGTTTTCATGAAATTTTATTGATTGTTAATTTCATTATTGTCTATTTCCATCAAATTTTCTTCATTTATGGGGGATGAAGCATCATACATAGACTCATCATCAATAAAATAAAAAACTTGCAACTTTAAATGTAAACTTCCAACATTACCTAATTCATTATTGTCAATTTCATTATTATTAATTTCATTATGGTAAATTTTATCATTATTTAATTCATTATGATAAATTTCATCATTTTTTAATTCATTACTATCAATTGGCTCATTATCAATGGCTTTTGGTTCATCAGGGTTGGGGTTTGTACCTTGTATACCATGAAGTTTTTGTATTTGTATCTTGTGTTTCTCTCTCAACTCTTATAATTCATTCAGTGTTTTTTTTTTCAACATCTACATATTCCTTGAATGTGATCCATCACCCATCATAAGTACAGAGGATAATTGATAGCTTTTCAATGGTAAGTTAAAAGTACATAGGTCCTATAGGTCCTACAAAAAATGTTTATGGGGAAAAATTATTGATTTGAGTTAAAAATATACGTTGAAAAGTGAGATTAGTCTATATTAATAATAACATGATCATGTTATCAAATAACATGATTATATTATGAAATAACATGAGTAGGTTATTCTTAGAACTCAGTTTGGGTTAAACATAGATGTTGAGAAGTGAGTTTTGTCTATATTAAGAATAACATGATCACATTATTCTTAATACTTAGTTCAAGTTGAACAAAAATGTTCAAAAGCAAGTTTTGTCTATATTAAGAATAACATGATTGCATTATTCTTAATACTTAGTTTGGGTTAAAAATAAATGTTCAGAAGCAAGTTTTATATATATTAAGAATAACATGATCATAGTATTTAATGATGTGATCTAATTATTTAATAATATGATCACATTATACTTAATATAGATTAGGGATTAGGGGTTAAAAAATTAATGCATAGGGTTTAGGATTTAGGGATTGGGGCATTAGGGTATAATTCTTATAATTTATGTTTGAGGGTTTAGGGATTACGAATTAAGGCATAGGGTTTAGGTTTAAGGGCATATATAAGGTCTAATCCCTATATTCCATGTGAAGCTAACTCTTACTAAAAATGATGTTAATTGATACTAAATTTATTGGTAAGTAAGGAAAGTTTATGGTGTACAATTTAGGTTATTGCATTTAAGGTTTATGGTTTAGGGCTTAGGTTTTAATCTATATATCTTTTAGGGTACATAAGATAAATCACAAAGTTAGTTGAGGATAATTTGGATCATTTGGAACCATTTGTGACTATAGAATGTGTTTTTGGGTTGTCATTATACCCCATGTCATCATGAATATTGAGTGAATTAGTCAAATGGGTTAATCAATCATGTGATTTAGGCCAAACTAAGCCCTTTGAAATTAATTCTTAGTCTAAATGATGTTAATTTGGGCTAAAATGATTGGTTTAGGGTTTAAAGAGTTTATATTTATGGTTTGGATTTTAGGGATTAGGGGTTAGGGTATAAATTTTAAGGTATATAAGTAAAATCATGAAGGTGATTAGTGAAAATTTAAGCTCCTTGAACTTAGATTTATGAGTAGAGAATGTGATTTTGGACTTAATTAACCCCCACATCATCACAGATTGAGCTAATTAAATCAATTTTGGTAATGAGTGATGCAATTTTGACCATGTTCATCCCTTTGAACCTAATTCATACTATATAAAAGATGTTAATTAGTGATAAATTTATTGGTTTACAGTCTACAATTTAAAGGGTTTTGGGTTTTGGGTTTTGGGCTTATGGCTTAGGTTTTAAGGTAAATGGTACAGAGTTTAGGGTTTAAGTTAAATGGTAGAGGGTTTATGGTTTATGGTTTAAGATATAGGATATAGGGGTCCAATCACTAAGTTAATTTTTAAAAAAAAAGCTTTTTGTTCACCTATTTGTGATAATTACCTTCATTTTTACATTTTTTATAAAAGTAAGGTCAATTAATCTATACATGTTACATACATTATACAATAGATTGAACCATAAATTTGGTTTAGGGGCTCAATTTTGCCCAAATCATGCCCCTAATTGCATAAATTAACTAATTGGATCAATTAATGAAATAATCAAACATTTAATTTTGACCCTTATTAATATCTTGCTCTTGAAGGGGTTCAAATTGTCCTCAAATGCCTCCTCAATTAAATGAATCAACTCTTTGATTAATTATATGTGACATGACATTAGGGTTAATTTCACTCCAAATAAAATCATATATAATTTAAAATAGGTTAATGTGGGTCATTTTGACCCTAATTACCTCCATAATTGAACTAACCGACATTTATATTCATTAACTAATGACTTCAAGTTTATTGAGCTCAAAACTACATTCTATACATGTATAACTTGCATATAAATAAATAATGTTTATTTAATTTAATTTAGACAATCAAATTAGAATTGATCAACCCAAAAGTTGCATTTTATATCCATGTAATTAGGTTTCAAGGGCTCAAAATATCCCCAGTTTACAATAGTTGCACAACTAGATTAGTACTCCAAAGGCTAAATTTTTGCCATAGGTTTAAAAAATACATTTTATAACATCTCATGATAAAATTAGTTATATCATATGTCATTTATGTTTTCAACGTGTAGTGGGGATTAGGGCATAGGGTTTAGGCTTAAGGATGTATATAAAGTCCAATCACTCTATGCCATGTGAACCTAATTATTAATAAAAATGATGTTAATTGGGACTAAATCGATTGGTAAATAGGGAAATTTTATGGTTTAAAATTTAGATTATAGTGTTTAGGGTTTATGGCTTATGGCTTAGGTTTTAATGTATATATGGCTTAGGGTACATAGGGTCAATCACAAAAATAATTGAGGACAATTTGAATGACTTGGACCCATTTGTGACTATAGAATGTGTTTTTTGGTTGCCATTATACCCCATGTCATTGTGAAGATTGAGTCAATTAGATAGATGAGGAAATCAATCATGTGGTTTACGCCAAACTGAACCATGTGAATTTAATTCTTAGTTTAAATGATGTTATTTTGGGCTAAAATGATTGCTTCAAGGATTAAAGAGTTTATATTATGGTTTAGAGTTTAGGTTTTAGGAAATTTATGGATTAGGGCTAAAGGTATATGTTTTAGGGTATATAATGTATAATCATGAAGGTGATTGGGGCAACTTTCACCTCCTTAAACCTAGATCTATGAGTAAAGATTGTTATTTTGGGCTCAGTTAGCCCCCACATCATCATAGAGTGAGCCAATTAAGTCAATTGTGGTAATGACTATTGTGATTTTGACAAATTTCATCCCTATGAGCCTAATTCTTACTATATAAAGTATGTTAATTGGGGATAAATTAATTGGTTTAGGTTTTATTGTCTAAAATTTATAGGGTTGGGGGTTTTGGTCCTATGGCTTAGGGTTTAAGGTAAATGGTATAGGGCTTAGGGTTTTAGTTAAATGGTATAGGGTTTATGGTTTAAGATATCAGATACATGGTTCAATCACTAAGGTAATTGAGTAAAATTTGAGATGCTTGTTCACCGATTTATGAAAATTACCTTCATGTTTGCATTATGATAAAAGTAAGGTCAATTAAGCCATACATGTTGCATACATTATATAATCGATTGAGCCATAAATTTGTTTTAGGGGATTAATTTTGCCCAAATCATGCCCATAAGTGCATAAATTGAGTAATTGGATCAATTCATGATATAATTGAACTTAATTTTGCCCCAAATCATATCTTGCTCTTGAAGGGGTTCAAATTGCCCTAAAAAGCCTCCTCGATTAAATGAATCAACTCTTTGGTTAATTATATATGACATGACATTAGAATATAATTTCTCTCTAAATCACATCATATAAAATTTAAAATAGGTTCATGTGGCTCATTTGACCCTAATTACCTCCATAATTTAACTAATCAACATTTACATTCATTAGACGATGACAAGTTTATTGAGCACAAAACCACATTATATACATGTAGAAATGGCATATAAATAAATAATGTTTCTTTTCTTCAATCGAGATAACAATATTGGAATTGATAAACCCCCAAATCACATATAATAGTCATACAATTAGCTTGAAGGGGCTTGAAATAACCCCAATTTACTTCAAATGCACAACTAGATTGGTACTTCAAATGCTGAGTTTTGTCCACAGGTTTAAAAAATACATTTTATGACATCTCATGATAAAATCAGTTATATTCTAAATGTATAAAGAGTTACACATTAAAACCAAGTAATTATAAGTAGTCAAGTCAACATATTAAAAGGTCCATAAATTTTTTGAAGTTTAATGTGTTACCATGACACCATAATTCACTATTCAAGGTTAGGGACCTTTTCTATATCACAATAAAGAACACCACTATTAGGGAGCTTAAGAACATATATGAACATATATGATATTTGTGATCAAGAGAAAATTTGGGTTTTTGGGTGTTATGAATATATAATGCAATCATGTTATTAATGTGATCCCATTATTAACTAATGCAGTCATGTTACTAATGTGGTTAATAATGTGAGTGTGTTATTAACATGAACGCATTAACAACATGATCACACTATTTCAATTTGAATTTAAACACCGAAACTTTCAGCTCGAAAATGGCTTGGATTCCCAAGCCAAATGATTGGACTTGTCAATCTATAGTTGAGTTAAAGAGTATTGGTAAAAACAACAAAATTGAACTTAGATCACCAAACAAACTATGAATTTCAATGGTAAAATTCTAAAACTTAATACCATTGTGACAAGTAGACTCTCTTTCTAAAATTATGCTTTTTAAAAATTTTAGACTAATTTAAGGTTTAAAACTATGTTAATTTCTAACTATACCTTTTTTAGGCCACTACATGCCACAAACATACATACCTAATGTAATTTATCTTTCATTGATCTAAGTGCAAAATAAGTTATATTTTCATAAACTAGGCCTAATTCTACACACATTAAAATAATGATTTTCATTTTTTTGAGGTAGTTCGATGCACTGCTACGGATGGATGTCTATTTTTTTGTTAATTTTTAAGCTCTATTTACTTCCAAAATTATTTAAAAAGAGTATTCGTTGAAAAATATAAAAATTATACGTTGCAAACTAGAAGACCTTATCTAAATTTTCACTAAAGTGTTTCAAACAATATTAAACTCTACTAAAAAAATTGAGTGTCACACGATGTCTATCTATTGTATTTTTTTAAATAAAATAGGAGTTCCTCTTCAAATATTAGATGTTAGACCAAGTTTTAATTAACAATTTTTTTTTTTTTTTTTAAATGTTTTAAAAACTAGACTTAAAATGCTACATTTCATATTCATATACCATCTTCAAATTTGGAGTGTAGATATCTCAAATTATCTATAGAAGTTTAGATTTTTAAAATTTGAAAAAAATCATCTCCATGGGTAGGCCCTTTTTGTCCCCCAACTTTTTGCACTTACCCTACTCTATTTCTACTTGGGGGATATGCTTCTAAATTTTGTGGTTAGCTTGTGTGGAGTTAAAGTTAGCTCACTTTAATTGGTGCCTTCTCCACAAAGGGCTCCCTATAGCAAGAAGGCTTGTTAAACTCAAGGTAGTTGAATCCCAATGCCTTTTTTATGGGTACATGGAGACCATCACACACCTTTTCTGGTTCTACCCAAAGGCCCAATGTGCATGGGCATGGATATATGATTTATTTAAACCACATTATATGTCCCCCTTCAGTTGCTTTCATATTCAGTGGGGAGATCAACCACAAATGGCATTGTAATTCACCCAAGTTTGGCATGGTTTTAGAATGGAAATTTTGTTTTCGATATATAAAGAATGAAATTTAGCTTTATTTTCCAATAATTATGTTGACATATAGTTTTCTAATTACAATAATATTATGATTATGTCTAGTTTTCTTTTACATATTCAAGTGCAAACCAATAAGGTGGCTATGGAATTGGATTACCTCCAGTGGCTCCTCCACCACTAGGGGTATGTCCTATGCATTGTTTCCTATGTGTGACCGTCCCCACCTTGGAACACTTCTCTGTGGGAGGTAGTGGACCTCCTCAGGGTGGTTCTCAGTGTAATTGCTCATCTAGATGATATTGTGCTACTTGTTCTTTGTAGAAGTACCACTCTCCTCTCTCATCTCAGTGTCGAGGGTGGGGCTCTATACCCCTCCTCAGCAAGCCCAAGGGTGGGGTTCCCCACCTCCCGCAAGTTAACATAGTTGGACCTTTCCTCCTCAGAGCTTGCAGTGTGGTAAGCTTGAACCCATGCCAAACAAAGGAATTCCTTGACTCTCTTTCGTTGTATCGCCTAGGCACTCCATACAAGATAATGCAGAACAAGAGAAAGGTGACAAAAATGCTTTTGGATCTAATTGAGACCCTGTTGTGGAAGGGAAAGATATTTTAGGCTCCGAATGGGGTGATCCTCTTGATTACTAGTTTCTTTGCTACTATTGCTTAATAATTTTCTTTTATTTTTATTTTTTATTATTAAATTATTACAATTTTTTTTAGATCAAACCTAATTTATTTAATGGTTTATTGACTTGTTACGTTATATTTTACGATCTAGTATGATGTTGTGATGTGTTATTTACTACATTCTTTTTATGAATAATCTTGTATATTGATATATTTATATTAATAATAAGCTCTATTCCAAAATGAAAAGACAAACCAAAAAAATTTAAAAATTAAAATTAAAATGGTAAAAATTTAAAATAAAATTGATCCATTAAAATACTGGAACTTACGCAAAGATTTGAGGGTATTGTTTGAAGAAAGAAAAATAAAAATTGCACGATTACAATGTCCTCTTTTAGACTTTAGCGTGGAAGTTTCATCTTTCGCACACGGTAAGCGAAAATTCCTCTCGATTTGGAATCCTCTGCCTCTCTCTCCACGTGACAACAATGCCTTTCAAACACATTTAATGTCACTTGCAATTTGAAGCACAGAAGAAAAAGTAACTCCATCTTTAATTTAATCATTTCTTTCGCTGCTGAAACCTCCCACTCTGGCATAGTATGAGTTCTTGTTATTCCTGTAATATCACGATTAGTGGCCGAATCGTTTATTTTTTATTTTTATGGGTAAAAAAGAGTTGGGTTCAGTTAAATCGCTACAAAGAACATAGCTGTAAAACTGATGATAAATCCGATAGCACGCAGGGGACTGAGGGTGTGTGTGACTCTTCTTTATTGTCAGGGGAATAGACGGCGGACGCTCGTCTTGCCGGCTAATGGAACAATCACCATTAAATGTGTCTTACATTATTTATCTGATTGCAAGGGCGAAGGCAACAAATAAAGAAATTAAACAAAAGCAACCGTTATAGTATGATACAGGGTGGCCGCTGTCCTATAAAGAAACAAAATAATTTATTCTTGTCAGTGAGCAGCGTGGCGAGCTAAACGGTATCTTTACTTGAAATGGTATTCGGTCCCTCCAAGGCAATGTTTTCCCTTCGAAATGATGAGTTTTCATTTTTTAATTTATGCTGCAGATTGGGTCCACTGGCACAGCTAAAAGTCAAATAATCGGGAGAATATGAACTGGCACAGCTATGCTGTCGAGCTATACGACTTAGGACAGGGAAAAGTGTTTTGCTTTGCTCACCGGTCGGATACTGAGTTGCAGTTCGCTGGGTCAGAGACTAGTAGGTAATAAATCTGACAGCCAGGGTGTGGGACGCACAATGAGCTCAATGACCATGAATTATTTAGCTAGCAGAATGTTAAAATAATTGAATGCTAAAAGAAAGGAAATTTTATTTTTTATTTTTTATTTTTTAATTTTTTTAGGGAATTCTTTGTGCTTTAGAAGACAGTTTAAATTATATGAGACCATTTTGTACTTTCATTATGTAGAAAGTATTTAACGGTGTTTTAAGTATGAAGGATATGTATCTTATCACTATAAGTTTTAAATAAAAATAAGTATGTATGCATAAAATATGCCTACCTCTATATAATAAAGAAATATATAAATGTGATAAAAAAATATTTAAGTAAGAAGGATGAGAGAATATGCCTAAAATATGTATGTGTAAAATATGCCTATCTCTAAATAATAAAGAAATATATAAATGTGATAAAAAATATATCACTCTAGAAAGAGATAAGAGCTTCTTAGCTTATGTAGGCAATTTTATTCTAATGAATAAATATATTTTACTTGTTAGTACTAGCATAGTAGGTAACTATTGAAATCGCTTTCACCTATTCATTTTTATTGAGAAATGTGCCTATCAAATATTTTCTTTCTTACTAAAGTCTAGACATTGGTATTGTCATTTACATTGTATTTTATAAAAACAAAAAATAGAAACATATTATTTTGCTTTGAAATAGACTAACACGACTATTTTCCTAAGCAAATTGGTGTGTTTTGAATTAGAAAATTAAAATATTTCTCATTATCCAATCAAATTGCATCAATTTTAAACATTATATATCAACTATGGTCTCTAAAAATGCAAAAGTCAACAATGGTAGTGAATACGTTGTACTTTGACATGCGATCAATCCTACCTTTTGGTGATGGACAAGCACCATGAGATATACTAAAATTTATACCATGAATAGAATGCCTACCTAAAATCAACTATACAATTATGAACATATTTCATGTTGAAACATGTGGCTTAGCCAAGTAGGTATTCTAGCCTATCTTGTTGATATCAATCAACCATCTCTCTTTAATTCGACATCCTTTCTTTGATTTTGGTAATCATATGGATATTTATTTATTTAATGCATTAAATATTGTTTGGTGAAAATCATCTCATATTGAGCTGAGTTCAGAGACTTCTAAAGATTTCTAAGAATATCTAGATCCTTTTATCAACTTAAAAACGTAATCTTGTGCAAGGTATCTTGTATGTATTAGGTGCATCCCAATTATAGCTAGTTAATACAAAGGTGAATGTATGGTATCTAGGAGGAACAAAACTATGACGTTAAGATGTGTATCGACATTAAAATGATAATTAAAGTTTTATGTGCATAGGCCTCAGAATGACTATAAATATTAGTTCTTTATTTGAGCACCAAAGCTCTTAAGAAATATTTTTGTTGTAAGATGATTGCAATCTCTAAAATTATCTTATTGAATGATAATATAAGATGTTTTAGTTTGTTCTATTCTATGTGGTTGGCATATTAAATTACAGAGTTATCTTTTCTAACAAGTTTTATCATAGCTAAAAGGTTTTCTATTTATTTGTTTGGGCATGAGTTAGTTTAATTGTTCGTCCATGATGTGTTAGTTTAGATGAATAAATTTGTGAGAGGTTATGAATTTTAGAGATGTAAAATGTGAATTTGTACTAAAAAAAGGAATACACATACATACACATTTTACATGAACAACTAGAGAGGCAAGGCTAAAAAAACTTGGTGCTCCAATTACATAAATGGATAATCCATGGTTCACCTATTACATAGACATTAGGTTACCTAAATGTAATATAATCAATGTAACCTCCTATTATAATTATTTGAAAATGTTAGTTCATAACTGGGATAGAAATAGCTAACTTTATGTCAGTGTCTCACTAAAATTGTGATTACATAGTGTACACCATCTAGTAAATTCATTATGTTAATATTAGGAATAGATGATAATCAATAGCTATATATTTAAATTTCATCTCCATTAGTCATACTTGACTGATTTGTAATATAAAACAATGTCAAGAGGAATAGCCTAGCCATAACAAATGAAATCATACAATGACTAGAGAAGAATTATTACCAAAAAAATCAAAATTATTCATACAAATAGATGCTAACTATGTTTCCAAATCATAAAGAATATACTTGACATATTCCATACTGAAAAACTTAGTCATTATTTGAGAAGCTTCCACATTAAGTACCCATTATTTGAGAACCCACCACACTAACATTACTAGGAGTGCAGAGGAAAGTAAATTACCAAGGAAACATGGGATACCTATTTACATAAGAAAGTTCAAAATTAAGGAATGAGTGGTGTGCATTTAACATTTATGAAAAATATAACTTATACATTTGATCCATAATCAATAATTATTATTTCTTTCATGTCTGAAGCCTAACCTAAAAATAGTTTATGCCTTGAGAATGCCAGTAACTTCTACATAGATGAATTTATAGACTAGTCTCTTTAAAATGTTTCAAGTTCAAAAGAAGACTTAAACTTCTCCTTGGATGTAGATTAGATGAATTAAAAAAAACATAGGACTTGGTATATGTCCAAAATATATATCTTCAACATTTTTAAGATTCAGGGGAAAATACAACCAAGCAATAGAGGAGAATTTTGTCCTCTACTTCCTTGTATAGATACTTCAAGTAAACTTACCTAGGAAGAAAAAATAGAATAAAATATACCTCAGATCAAGAACCTAATATATGTTATTCTTGCATGATTAATTTAAGAGTCATATTTAGTCATAGCCTATGTTATATGAAATATTTGTTTGACTAGTATAGTATTTAGTTTGTCAAAGTTTGTAAATATGCCCAATGTGAGGCATCTTTAAGTATTTTAACATGTGTTACAAGTCATCAAAGCCATTTGGATGAAGAAAGGAACTCGGCCACTTTGCCAAATTTTAGCTTCTCTATGAGATTAATCGATGTAGTACTAGGAAGGGCCATCTGATAATTAACTCAAATCCTAACAGGCCATTTTCTGGCAAAGTTGGGGCCAATGCGAAGATATCCAACCCCAAAATTTGTTTATCATGACAAGGCTCAGATCAAGTAATGTCATTACAAAGACCAGTAGCTTATTCTCATCCATTTAGATATGGATTCACCTATGCACAAGTTTGACACTCAATTTCCTTCAAAACAACACCAAACAACATGAAAAGACACACAAAATAGGATATAAAGGAACCACACATGTGTTCTCAAGAACAGTTATGAAAGATATACAACAAACCTAACCAAACTAACTTAAATGAATATCTTCCTCCTAGATTAAAGGGGAAGCTTGAAACCTTTGTTTCTTCATGAAATGAAGGAGTGAATGAGGCATGTTTCCTTTTGGACCTTGGTACTTATATCTCCAACTCCTTCATGATGTTTTCTAATATCCTTGGCATAATGTTCAATAAAATTAAGGTAGCTACAAGTATACCACCTATGGTGGTGAAATCCTCTTACATTTTAACAACCTTACCCTTCTCGTAAGACTTTTTAATTATAAGCTCCAATGGTGTTTCAATAAGGCATACTTTATTGACTTCCATGGTGTTCTTAATAAGGTTATGTTTCTTTTCAGCTACAAGTTCCTTAAGATCATCTAGGTGCATTACATAGTCCATCCAATCTTGATCATTATCCTCTATGTAAAATTATTGGTATATCTTCCCATTTACTTCGCCCTCAACTTAGCAAAATTCTTCAAGTTCTTGAAAAAGCTTTATTTTTTGTTGCCAATCATCTTTGGTCTCATTGTCTTTGAGAACCACCACTTCTTCAACTTTATCTTCTTGGTCCTAATGTTTTTGATGTATGAGGTCAACAAACATATCTTCCTTTTGCTCCAATACACCTATAAATGGTACAAACATAGGTTGAGATATTGACTTCTCCTAAAGGATAACATCTTCTACCTTGGTCTCATTTGATTATTTCATGACTAAAGATTCTTGAACATTGACTTGATGTTTATCTTCATTCTTAACAAGATCATCTCTTTCATACTTGACAAGATACTCAACTCAATGCTTATTAGGATCATCAACAAAATTATTATTAGGTATGCACTTCTTAGGAGGTAGAGTAGACTTTATCAAAGGCTCAAACTCTTGAATTATGGCATTGGAATTTTACCATAGGTCATCTTCTTCCTCATGATTGTCATGTTTAGGGACTTTTTCATCATGGACATCAACTAACTCAATACATACGGAGTCTTTCTCAAACACCTCTCCCTTCATGTTTTGACCAAATTCCTTGTATGTAGTTGTAACATGATATTCATTGTCTTTCTCATCACTCAAGAAGATGGAGTTTCACTTGTGTTTACCAAGGGGAGTCCCTATGGTGATTTCTTCTTCATAGTCACTCATGTCATCTTCTAGACCAGCTATAAGTTGATCTTGAACATGTTATTTTTCATTTACCTCCCATAAAATGGGTTCTCATTCAAGAGGGTATGAGGTAGGAGAATTATGGATAGGCTCATGTAATGGAGAGGTAGTATGGGATATAATGGAGGGCTTGTGAATGGGTTTAGGATTGAAGGATTTTTGAATGAATTCATGGGGAGATGACAATTTGGGTTGTTTAAAAGGAAAGACACCTCTTTCAACAAGAGTCTTACCTTGTATATAGACTCCTTGAGGCTCTTCAATAGCTAGAGGCTCATTTTCAAGTTCTTTATTTTCCCACATCCTTAGTCTATCTATTGAGCATTGGAAATAATTTTTTCAAAGTATAGTTGCTCCATGATATCATAATGAGTTTCTTTATAAACTAATTCCCACATGTCCATACACCCTTGAATAAAAAAACCTCTTAAACATTACATGAGATGGTTAGGGAACACATCAAAATCATCATCCCACATTCCCATTCAATTTTCACCATTTAGCAGACTTGGTATGAGTGTCAACAAAGATTTGATATGAGATGCGATTGATGGATGAGGAATGTAATAGTGGGGATTACAATTAGATCCAATTTATATTACTATGAATTCTTATTTTGTCTAGTAATATTTTGATCTGTAATCCATATAATCATCTATTTCCTCATGATAAGACTGATAAGAGTCATCTTGAGGGTGATATACATCATGACAAGACTGGTAGGAGTCGTATTGGGTTTAATAAGAAGGCACTCCTTGATAGGAATCTTGATATCCTTCCTCATAGGTTTATTCAATAACATGATGTCCATATTGATAATGAAAAATATG
The DNA here is from genome assembly GCA_037957365.1 of Torreya grandis. Classification (NCBI taxonomy): domain Eukaryota; kingdom Viridiplantae; phylum Streptophyta; class Pinopsida; order Cupressales; family Taxaceae; genus Torreya; species Torreya grandis. The sequence continues at coordinate 4,856,423 of JARHVA010000422.1, read as the reverse complement.
ACCATAGGGATGTCATGGCTCATAGGACTGACATCAACTTTAATATGGTTGTTGAGAGGTATAACTTGGTTCATAACAAGGTTGATAGGAAAATGTATATTAGGGGTTCTCATCATATCCATCCATATTAACCTCATAGGTTAAATTAAATAAAATAACTAATCAAAACCTTCAACAATAGATACTTGGGCTGATTAGAACCAAAATATTTCATTTGACTCAACCATTGGTGCTAACTTGCTTCTAAAAGCTAATTAAAGGAAAGAAAAGCCAACCATACTTCCACTCTCTTGGACCTTGGTCCCATCGAACATATGAAAACTATTATAAGCAAATATTTCACCCTATAGGATGTTTTTCAAGCCTACTCTAAGAGTTGGGAAACATTGCGATACCTATAGGCCCATGGGTTACCTATAGTAGAGGTAGACCTCTAGGTTTAAAGGCTAGCTCCCTAGATGTATCCTTAAGTTCCTATCACCTAGCTAACTAATTGCTTGGATGAAAAGAGGTAGAAATATTCATTAAAGTAAAATATTCTAAGTGGATGACACAACATAAATATATCCACTATGCTTTCATAATATTCTACTAAGAGACATGACTTACAACACTAGCTTCAAAGTCCTAGAATATTGTAACATTAGTATTTCAAATATGGATGTGATATGCATGAGACCACTCAAGCTAAGTAGAATAGTGGTCATTTTCAGACACTAAGGTTGATTTTACACTTGAATGAAGTCAAAAACACTAGCTACACTCCATATGACCTATTAAAATGAGAACTTCTTGCACCAAATATGAAAGGATAAAGAGAAGTAAGGATATAAGATTACCAATAGATTAAAAATATTATTTAAAGGCAAACTACAACATCAAACTAGTAGGCCTTCACCATACATGGTGTGGAAATGGACTATAAGAGCCAAAATGGCTAGCATTTATAGAATGTGTGAGAGGAGAGAGAAATTGAAGATCAAGAATGGAAAAAACAAGTGTTAATATAAGAGAGAGAATTTAATTTTTAGGATAATGGAGTATTAAATAGACCATGAAAGGTATCTTTGGACAAATGTCCCTCAGAAGCATTAAACTCCCCAAAACTAGCATAGGATACTCTCAGTTGGCTTCTTGAAATTGCCTTCATCATGAGGTATATTTTGACTAATAAAAACTAGGATATGAAATAGTTGACACATATGAACTATTAAGGGGGTTTAGGATCATTATAAGACAATCATAAAATGTGTCCATAACTAATGGTCTTCTTTTGGACACTTGTTCTCATCATCTGTAGTCATCATTAGCTTTATTTCACTCATTCCTCACACTTGTCACTCAAGTGAGCTTCAATTTTGAAAATAAATATAAGGAATAGGTGATATGACACATGTCAAGATCCCCCTTACCTCCAAATTCACTAGATAAACCTTAAAAGCCTTCCCAATTACACTTATCACTTTCTTACTTGGTGGTCACCCTCCATTCTAATTGTCTTCCACAAACTACCCATATGAAGGAGCTTGCAAAGGTATTTGTGTTATTTTTTAAATAAATAAATGGTAATGAATAGTTATATTAGGTTTTAATTAACCTCCCCAGTTTATTCTCATCATTTAGCTCTCCTTCAAAAACACATAAAAGATGTTAATAAATCCTATTTTGTACCCTATCCATATAAGTAGGTTATAAAAATCTTGGATGGGATGGAGCTTGAGATATTATTATTCAATTTTAAAAAAATTTAAAGGTAATATTATCCTCTTGAATCAATATTTACTCACTTCTTTCCCCATCAGGTCTCAGGCAAGGGTTTTGGAGGGTTTTAGGTGGTTTTGACACCTAAGGATTGTTCATACAATCCTTGCATTGAAAATTCATACCAAGTCCACTAAAAACATGTTAGGTACCATATTAAACATATAATAACTAATTGTAACTCCATTCTAAGTGTTCATACTAGTGTGAACATCTAAAGATGGCCTCTCGAGCTTGGGAGTACATTCTAAATAGGTCTAAGGTGTCTTTTAGGTCAAAATGAATTTTATATGATATCTCCTAAAATCCAAAGGTTTCAAGAAACCTCATACATTCCTTTGAAGATGATATAATTAATTGTAATGTTCAATTTGCTTTATAAATGAGATTATCCCCCTTTAGGACTTTAGGCCTAGTCTAGGCCTAATAGGCCTGATTATGTCCTTGATGTCCAAAACCACCCGATGTGGTTTCTCTAGGTTATAGGACCTCATACATGATTATTAGGTTTTATTCCAAACATGTAAATCATCATACATTGGGATTAATACCCCTTATAACATTTTCTTACCACCCACTCACCCAATATGCAATCTTACTTATTTGGGATCACCCTCTATCTGAGATAGAAAAGAGGATACTTACCCTATCTACTCAGCCAATATCCAGTGAGTCTTGAGGACCTTATTCATCAATTTTAATATTTATATCATACCAATAGGCTCTTCAAATCTTAAAAAACCCTCAAGATTAAATGTGTAATATTGATTGTGTGTAGCATTTGTGTATTGACTGTAGGTTATAGATTGAAACTCTCCTTGCTCTATTTTTTTGGTTCAAGCATCTTATGAGGTGGATGCCACTACCTATATTAGGGTGATAAACATATTAAAACCTCATCAAACTCTATTAACCTCTCAATTCACCTCTCTCCATTGCCTAAGCCTAGTCTATATTTAGACTATGTGACTGTAAGTGCATGTTTACAGGATAATGGGATTTATATAGTGTGTTATGAGTAGTGTGTATCATTATTAGGTTCTATTTGAAGACCTTGATCTCAATTATTATAATATAACTTATTTATAACATAACCTAGGACTTATCAACACCTAAACTATCATGCTCCAATACACTATCATACTACAATCAAACTATAGATACCATTTTGAGACTAAAAGTGGCCCTTGTAGGTGTTAGTATAAATAAAAAATTTGTCCTTCAACTTCCTCAAATATTATTTGGGTGACTAGTACCATTTCTCATCATATAAGGTCACTTGGCTATAGGCTATGATATCAATATCCAATGCCAGCATTCTGTATGGTACATAATATACTATAGACACCTCACTTAGAGGACATGATCTTTGTAGGTGATGATGTGCCCCTCAATTGTAATACTAATATATTTTTATATTTATTTTAGTTATTTATGTTATCTCAAACCAATGGACCACTTTGTCATGATTTATGCAACTATCATGTCCTTATTGTATTATAGGTTCAATGATGTTATATAGTTAAATAATTCATAATATGGATTTCTTACTATATTATTCTTACATGACCAAACAACCAAGCTCTTTTTTCAAAGTATTTACCCTATGATAAGGATCCATGATAGAAACATTTAATGGACTATTTCAGATAATTTGGACTTATGTCCCTAAATTGTATGGGAGATAATATTTAAAAATTAAACATTTTTGGGTTTTACCTAAGTTTAAAGCAAAGAGTATGGTTATAATTTTGATCTATTCCTCATTTATTATATTGGAGAGAATTTAAAATTATAAAATTTTGAATAATGTAGGCATATTATTGATATATTTTTTTTAGTTAGACTATAGATAAGTCAAAATTATCTAAAATATTCCCCTTTAGACATATTTAAAACTTATATTATTTACTATGGAAGGGTCAAAATAAAGGTAAAATCCCTATTTTGGAGACTTTAAGGTAAGGTATCCCTTAAGTCGCTTTCTTCACATATCAACATGATTCTCAAGTTTGCTTGCTACCTTTAGACCCCACCATGATTTTTGGTACTCCTAAAATATTAAATAGCTAAATTAGGTGTCAAATAAGATTTAAACACCTCACATTTCAATATTCTCTCCTTTGTTTGGACCACCTATAGGTGCACATTAGCAGTATACAAAGTAGGACTGTATATATTAGAAAATTGGTTATCTCAACCAATCTCAAACCATTTGAATATAATAAAAATTATTTTTTAAACTTTATTATACTTCCTATTACATTTAAAAATTCATCTCATCAGCATGACTATGTAAGGTTACTCTTACTTGACTATAGGTTGGTGTCTGTAGGGATGTCTGATTGTGTATACACATGACTGTGTTCTTCATTTTTATTAGTAGTTATTGAGACCAAAAATCCACATGAATATATTTATCACCATATATTGAGTGGTTAAAACATAAAATTTTAATTTTCATGGCCATTTTTATGAAAGTTAACATAGGGAAATAAGCTTCTGTAGCTGATGAAATTTTTCCTAGACAAGCCATTGAAGTTTAAACTAGTAAAATAATGTACTTGTGACTTTCTATTTCACTCCACCCATGAAAAATAAATTTATAAACATTTTATAAGTATTTCCATGATCCTAAGAGTCATGTACAATAAGTGGTTTATATAAAACAATCCAATCTCAGAGGAAACATGAAGGTGATGTGGAGGAGCATGTAGAAAAAGGTGGTAGACTATTTAGCATTGGTTCATAAATCATAATATAATAAAATTTTAACTCTTTAAATTAATTTTAAGTAGACCAAGTTAAATAACATCCCTCAAAGGAATTCAACCTAATTCCTCTTCTATTATTCATACCAAACTAAAACCTGTTGACTAGTTTTGCCTGCAAAAGAGAGCAATGGAGGATCATAATAGTTTTGGGACATTTTTAAGTATTTAAAACATAATAAAATGTATAAGTGAGGTTAGGGGAGTTTCAAGGACACTTTATGATCCTAACAGATGTGACACACTGTAGTACAAACCTTAAGACTACCGAAACTTCCTCTTTTTCAACTATTTTCTTATTTTGACATAGAAACATATAATTTTGAGTTAGAGACTACCACCTCTAACAATATTATAACCTAGGGGACATTGATAAACACCTTATAATACTTTTCATTCTAGGAAAACCATAAAAGTTTCATAAATGGCCCAACTATGACCTCAAATGAATTGAAATGACACAAGGGACTAAAAGTGAATATGATAAAACTAATGACACATCAAAAGATCCCTGTCTAAGACCATGTTATACCTTATAATAAACTAATAAGGCCCTACACAAGTTTTCAACTATAGGGTATTGTCCTATTTTGAGTCTTGGTAAAAATAGTCAACAATACTACCACATATACCACTTATAAGGATGCCACAACACTATCACGGTGAAATAATTTTAATAATAGATTGGTATTTCAAGAATAATAGTCTTATTGAGGAATTTTCTTATTAAAGTGATTTTTTCATTTTTTCATGTTTGATATGGGATTCAAGTTGAATGTAAATATACAATCAGTTCTTCAACATCATCAAGGTGAAAAGAAGAGATCAAGTAGAAGAGTGAAAATTATGATACCAATCAATGTTACATAGGTGTAATATCCCAATGAGAGTGAGGAAAAAACATAGATTAACCCAACCTAAATGAGCCTAATTTAGTTGGAAATAAAATCTTGATCCAAGATCAACATACTTTGGATGCATCATAAGTGAGCTCGATGAGTTTTGAAAATAGGCTTAGGTCTAAACCAATTCATGTAGGATAGGGTCGTTTGTCTATACCTAAAAAACATGAAAGCAATCACTTTAAAAATAATATATGATTGTATAAATTACATATTAATATGTCAAAATATATGTTTTACTTAAAATATGGTACTTCCACATACTTACATTGACATACGACTTGAACAATTATTTTAAATAAGTTTGGTGGGTAACTTGAAACCCATCACTACTGACCACTGTGTAGTACGTAACTATTGTAATCACTTTCACCTATTAGTTTTTATTGATAAATGTTCTTATCAAATTTTTTTTTCTAAACTTTGGACATTAGTATTTTCATTTACATTATGTTTTATAAAAACAAAAATTAGAAAAATATTATTTTTTAAAGTTTTGATTGGTTGAAATAGACTAACATGACTATTTTCCTAGGAAAATTAGTGTATTTTAAATAAAAAATAAAATATTTTACATTGATCAATTAAATTGTATCAATTATAAACATTAAACATTAAATAAAATCTCTAAAAATGAAAAAGACAATAATGACATTGAATAAATTATACCTTTGCATACAATCCCTTCTACCTTTTGGTGATGCATAGATAACATGAGCTATATGAAACTTTTTACCATGAATAGAATGTCTACCCAAAAGTAACTATATATTTATCAATAACTTTAATGTCAAAACATGTGGCTTAACCACATAAGTACTCTAGCCTACCTTGATGATATGAATCAACCACCTATCTTTAGTTTGACATCTTATCTTAAGCTTGGTAATCCTACAAATATATATTTATTTAATACATAGAATATTATTTATTGAAACTCATATCATATTAAGTTGAGTCCAAATACTTTCAAATATTTCTAATAATATCTAGATCCTTCTATCAACTGTAAAAAATGTAAGCTTCTACAATGTATCTTGTATGCAATAGGTACAACCCAACCCCAACTAGTTAATATGAAGTTGAATATATGGTGTCTAAGAGAAATGCAGCTCTAATAGTAATATATGTATAGGCATTAGAATAAACATTATATTTTTATGTGTATCATCCTTAGAATGATCAATATTAGTTCACTATTTAAGTACCAAATAACTTAAAATTTATTTGTTGTGATATGAATGTAATATCTAGAATTAACTCATTGAATGATAATAGATTATGTTTTAGTTTTTATTCTCTATCTATTTGCCATACTAATTTACATAGATATTATTTCTAAGAAGTGGTATCAGATCTAAAAGGTTGTATATTTATATGTTTGGGCCTATGTTTTTTTTAATGTTCATCTATGATGTGTTAATTTAGTTGTCTAAATCTATGAGAGGTTTTGAATTTTATAAATTAAAATGTGAATCTACCATGCCAAAAAAAATAGAGGCAGATACACATTTTACATAAATGGCTAGGGAGGTAAGGATAAAAAATCTTGGTACTCCAAATACATAAATGGATATGCCATGGTTCACCTATTAATTAGACATGGGGTTACCTAAATATAAAATAATCAATATAATCTGATCTTATAATTATTTGAAAATATTAGTTCCAAGATGGGCTATAAAAAAACTAACTTTATGTTGGAGTCTCATTTAAATTATGATTCCATATTATACACCATCTAGTATATTCATTGTGTTAATATCAAGAATAGATGTTAATAAGGAGATATATATTTAGCTTTCATCTCCACTAGTCATACTTGACTAATTTGTAATATAAAATAGTGTTGATAGGAATATCTTAGCCATAACAAATGAAATCATATAACAATTAGAGAGTAGTTCTTACTAGATGAATCAAAATTCTTCATACACATGGATTCTAACTAGGATTCCAAATAATAAAGAAGTTACTAGATGTATTTCATACTAAACAACTCAATCATTATTTGAGAAGCTTCCATATTGAGTATCCATTATTTGAGAACCCACCACATTAACATTACTGGGAGTGCAAAGAAATGTGAATTACCAAGGAAATATGGGATACCTAATTACATAATTAAGTTAAAAATTAAATAATGAGTGGTGTGCATTCAATATTTATGGAAAAACCAACTTATACATGTGATCAATAATCAATAATTATTCTTTCCTTTATGTCCGAAGCCTAACCAAAAAATAGATCATGCCTTGAGAATTCTAGAAACTTCTACATAGATGAATTTACATACTAATCTCCTTATAATACTTCAAGTTAAAAAGAAGACTTGAAATTTTTCTTGGATGTAGACCAGATGAACAAAAATAGACATAATGACTAGTATATGTTCACACTATATATCTTCAACTTTTTGAAGATTTAGGGAAAAATAGAACCAAACTATAGAGGGGGATTTTAGCCTCTACATTATTTTTTAGGTAATTTAGATAAAAATTACTGAAAAATAAAAAATAGAGTATACTCCACCTTAGATCAAGCACTTAATATACATTATTCTAACATGATTAGTTTAATAGTCATATTCAGTCAGAGCCTATATTGTTTAAAGAATTTACCTGGCCAATCTAGTATTTAGAGTTGTGAAAGTTAGTGAATCCACCTAAAGTGAGGTATTTAGAAGTATTTGAACATGTGTTATAAGTTGTCTAATGAATTTGGATGAAGAATGAAACTCATCCACTCTACCAATTCTTGTCCTGTAAATGAGAGTCATCCACATATGACCTAGAGAGTCCATCTGATAGTTGACTCAATTTACAACATGTTATTTTTTGGTAGACTTGGGACCAATGGGAAGATACTTAGGCCCCTTAACTTGTCAGTCATGACAAGGTCTAATTTAGATGATGTCAATGTTAAGATTTTCTTAGGGTGTTAAACCTCCAAAACTTGGGACCAACTTCATGAAGACACATGGAAGAGGACTAACACTCTGAGATCTAAAATGATAAGTTTTTAGTCTAGGAACTAATTATTTGTGGCCACATAGACTTGAAGATAGAACACTAGTGTCAGTTTAGGAGATGGTGGGGAGCAAGGTGGCAAATTTTTGGCAAACCATGGAGTGACATGTAATCCTAGGTGTCAGTTTGGGGTCTCAATCATAATAAAGCCCATGATGCCCTTGTACAAATATCACAATGTCACATGGAATTATTGAAGGTATGTAATTATTGAAGTTATGTACAAGTAGGTCCTAGAGTGTAGCTAAAAGATGCCATGCATCAAGGTGACATTTATACCAAAGGGTGAACATATACTTGCTAGGTGGTAGTTATACTTGTGATCCAAAATGGATGATGATACAACAGACAAGTAAGCATGAGAAATATTAAATCAAGTAGAGTGAGACCAGAACAATAAGGTACTACCCCACATACCACTTATAAGGTTGCCACATCACTATCAGGGTCAAATATTATTTAGAATAGATTGGTCTTTCAATACCAATAGTCTTAGTGTACGCTTTTATTTTTAAATCACTTTCTTCATTTTTTGTACATTAAATATGGGACTAAAGTCCAATGTAAATATGCAATCAGTTCCTTGAACTCATCAAGGTGAAAAGAGGACCTTGAGTAAAGAATCCAAAACTCATGATACTAATCAATATTGCATAAGGGTAATCCAAATGCCCAATAAGCTCAAAGAAGCAAAATCAACTAACCCAACTTAAAGGAGCCCAAGTTGGTTTGTAGTATAAGCTTGATTTGACCTTGACATATTTTGAATGCATCATAAGTGATCTTGGGGAGTTTTCAAAATAGGCTTGGGTATAAACAAATGCATGTAGGATAGGGTTATTTATCCACACCTAAAACACACTAATGCAATCCCTTATAAAAACTTATATGATTTCATAAATTACATATTGACATATAAGATAATATGCCATACTTAAAAGAGAACTTTGACACAAAGTTACTTCAACATACAACCAAAAAAATGTTTTAATTAAGTTTGATGGGTAACTTTAAACCCATCATTGTCAACCCCTAACCACTAAAGTCTATATTATATAACAATAAATATAATATAATATATTATATAAATTAATATTTTATATTTGTATAATATATTACATAATATATGTATTATAATATAATATTTATATTTTTTATATGTATTAATCTTTAAATATTTCTCACTTTCTTGCTCATTAAGAATGTATTTAGATGTGAAAATAAGTTCATTTAAAGTAATTGTGGGTGTAGACCGATCAAGGTCTAAGTCACCATGTAATGCTCTAGTTTACGATGGCTTACATTCTTACTAGAATGAGATAGCATATATATTGTAACATTTTTGTATGTTAGAAAATTATAATATATATATATATATATATATATATTGTAATATTTTTGTATGTTAGAAAATTATCATATAATATATATGAATATTCTATATATTATATAATATAAAATAAAATAGTGTATTATAGTAAATTGTAAAATAATATATAATATATTATTACATTATATTAGAATAATATCCTATCAAAATGGAAATCCTAACAGGAAAACCATTTTACTTTGGGTAGAACATGTTACTACCTATCCCTTGCTAATTTGTAAAACTCAGCCTAAAATACTTTTATTAAAAGTCCATTAGAATTATAACTATAGCATTTGATGAAAACATTTCTAAAAATTAGATTTGCTTAAAGGCCTTCAGTGCCTTGAGAAACCATTTTGTGCATATCCTACAAGCATAGCATTTTAGGAAACCACTTCTCTTTCAATAATTATGTGAAACATTTCACGGGCCTTATCTATGCTTCCAAATTATTCTTGGCAGTACAAACAAATCTCTACATGGTTAAGACATGTTGAAGTATTTGCCACATGGTTCTTCATTTTGTCATGTGAATCTATAAGTTAGTGGCTCTTGTATTAAAGGTAGTTGATATATCTTTTTCATATTATTTTATATTATCTGACTATCATGTCAATTTACATATATTTTAATTTATTTAAAATATTTTGTTTTAAATCATGGCATAGTTCATAGAAGAATAAAACATTATTAAGATCATATATTATATTTATTTATTTTTCAAAAAATTACATTTTACATTAGAAATTATTTTTCAAATATGTATAAAAATTGAATTGTATTTTAAGAAAATGAATCTATTACTTTGTCAAATTTTTAGTTGTATTTAATATAGTGCAATTGACTCGTAAGTTCAAATAGAAATATTGATATACATATTGTTTTTTACCCATTAAATAAAATATATTCACTTTTAATATGGAAGAATAGACACTTAAAACACATCTAGGATTTATACTTTAAAATTATTTTTCATTTATATTTACACTTTAATCAAGTTATGTATTTCATTTTATTACATATTAATATAAATAAAAATATATTTAATATCCTAATTTAGTGTAAACTAATATAAAATATTGTTTTAAAATTAATAACAGTTACTTTTTAAAAATTATTTTGCATTACAAGAATTTGATAAAGCAGGTAATTAGAAAAAAAATAAATATTCATACAAAGGATATTTTAATATAGTTTTTAAAAATATAAACAAGATCAAAATATATCTATATAAAATTGATTCTACAATTTGATTGAAATTGAAAACAAAAATCTATGATGATAAACAATCCAAAATTATAAAGATAGCACAATCTTCTTTTGAGTAATCTATTTCTACTAAATTAAACACCTTAGAAACAAACTACACAAATATTTCAAGATTTGAATGGCACAACGACTACCCTTATCACTAAAAGCAATTAGACTAAATAGATGACTTAGAAATAGCTAGCCTAACCCCTTTCCACTACTAGTAAATGAATCATCATATACCAAGAGTCAAACAAATTATAAATTTCTATATAAAATCTCTAAAAAAATACATACCTACCCAAACTCTAGCTCCCATGATGTTGCCACCAATTAATCATGGTTGATACCCATAATACTTAGGCAAAAACATTTATTTTTCAAATATATCCATTCTTGGTTTTGATAATTTTATTGTTTAATATGCCCCTCACACTTAATCATATGTTTTTCTTATGTCATTAGGTGCATGCATCAGTCTTTCACTCGAGACTTTATTGTTCTTGATCATGCCACATGACTATTTAGAGCCTAGGACCATTTTAGATTTGGTCTTTAGCTCTATTTCAATCGATCTCTATGGGGGTAACACTTGTCAAGAACTCAACAAAGGAAAACCTTCAAGACTTAGTCAAACTTTGGAATTGTAAAATGAAATTTAATATGGATTTCAAATTTAATATAGTTTTATACTAATGTCATCATGGCCATATATTTTTGGCTTCCTAGGATTGAACACAATCATGCCACTAGGCATGATTATAGGCCTGTACACTATCTATATGCTCACTGCTTTCCTATGAGTCTTGATGTGGGCTCTTGCAATGGTTTTGCATAGTATTATCATGGGCTTTCCAAACTCATTACAATTTTAAATGTATCCTTTATCTCCATTCAATTAAGACCCTTGTGAATAACATTGATCGAGATCTCTACTATAAATTTTTATTGAAATTAAAACCATAAACATATGATGACAATCAAACTAGAATCCTACTAACAAAACTTTTTTTCTTCATAATCTGCTACTACTAAATTAAATACCACAAAAAAATCATTACAAATACACAGTCTAATTCCTTTGTAATACTGCTATTTACATATTAGCATAGACATAATATTTTCATAGTTAATAGCAAGTACTAAAGCTGCTTCACAGGACTTATTTTTATTTGTTACCATTCTATAGTAAACTTTTTCCATCTAAATTTGACTACCCATTTGAATTATTTTACATTTATTTTTTTATACTTGATAATTATGGAATTGGGAAGGCACACTTGACATGGAACACAAGTGGGTGTTCTAGTCCCCATACCTCAACCATTTCATTCAACCAATTTTATGTCCCATATAGTAGGTAATTTGATTGTTGATAGGATTTGAATTTAGGTCATTCTGATAAAAATGCATCCACTTTAACATTTACACCACAATCAATTATTTTACATTGATTTTAATTTCTTTTCTCTTCATCATGATCTACTTAGTCTACAATGCAATGGACAAGGAAGAACGAAAAATGGTTCCCATGACATAAATTTTGAGGATGATGTTCATCATCTCAAGATGGAAATTAAATTATTTGATTAAATTATTAATTATTTTAATTAATTAAAATCATATAAGAACATCAAAAGGAGCATTAAGGACAAGTGAGGAGAGAACACCAATAAATAAATATGTATTTGGAGTCATTTAGTAAATTAATTATTTTTAGAATTAACTACATTTTAAAATATAAAATTCCCATTGCATATAATTTTTTAAAAAGACTTGAATAATAAAATCAATTTTGAATAAAATCTATTTAAATGAAAAATAAGCTCTAAGAAGAGTTAATGAAAAGGTCGGATCTCTAACTTCATTTTTAATGGAAAACATTGTACAAAATATAAAATATAGATTGTAAAATGGGGATCCTATTTATTTCAAGTGCTTGAGGAAGGGTTGGCTAAAACATTATGTGTGCTATGTGATTTTATGGATTTGGGAAATTGAATGTAAGCATATAGGTGAGAGCATTATTTTGATTTGTCAGGATTGATGCTATCTATTTATGAATTAAGTATTTATACTCATAGATATAGAAACTAAATAAAATTATTTACTCTTCATAGTTGTGTTAAAATCATGATTTTTCTATACTTTGTGTTGAAAACTTCATATATGGGCTTTGTATTAATTGTACCCAATTTGAGTTTTAAGGGGACTTTGTGCTTCTAAGGATTTTTTTTTTCCATTACATGTGCTCCCTCTATTTATTTTTTTATGTGAGAGGAATAATTTTCAACCACTTCATTTAAATCCAAGTTATTCCATTGGTCCTTCAAATTTATATCAATGTTGGTTTTTGTTTAAATCTATTTTAATTTTGAATGAGGGTTAGAGGATAGGATAACATATACATAAGGATGAATAAAACTACTATAAATTAGGATAATTAATTGAAACCACAAATAAATGAATAATTCAAAAGAGTAATTTTATTACAAAAAGGATAATAAATAGCTTATCTACAAATGCATAGGCATATATGTGATATGTAGATGTGTAAATAGGTGAGAACAAGATTAGGATAGAGTTGAAAGATTCTATAAATATTGATTGTAGAGCCTTGGATGCTTATGTCAGACTTGGGACACTTACACTGATTTAGGTGTCCTAATGTCAATAAATATGTCCAATATAAAAAAAATCATTATATTTCAAATCGACAACCTATATCTTTATGTGTTTTAAGTCACATTTCTACTGATATATTTTATTCATGCATATAGGATGTAGATGGTTTTTCATTGAAAAACCATAGCCCTTCACCTTAGGTATTTTAACCTTCAAAAAAGGGGTTACTGGGATCATGAATTCAATTTGACCTTAAGGACCCTTCTATCAATAAACATTGCCTACATAGCCAATAATATGATGAGGGCCTCAGACATATGTCGTTCTCCAATAAATGCTAAATTATATGTGTAAAAGGCTATAAAATACTATATATAAAGGCATGTAATGATCTATTTCATAACTTGAAAAATAATGCCAATTGTATTTTATTTGAGTGCTTCAAACCTATAATGTGATTACTCATGACTGATATGAAAATATGGAAGAATAGGATAGTCAAAATTAGTTTTACAATTATTTTAGTAAGATTGAATAAGTTCTTACTTGGTATTTTCTTGATGAATATTGAATTGGATTATATTTGTATTTGTCCCACATGTTTTATAAATATATCATAGTAGGGTTTGATAAAAAAAATATGTTGACCCATATGTTTACAAATATTTTGAATTTGGATGACTTTTGAGGACTAGACACTTGATAATAATCTTAAAATTTTGCATTCATGCAAGTGCCCCTATGTGGGACACTAGTGTCAAGTAAGATAGGAAGTTTTAAAGGATCTAAAAGTAATAATAAAGGACATATATATGATTTTTGACTTTATTAATAGTGAAAGAGTCTAGGTTATTAAAAATTATAGTGCCAAATCATAAGATAGATAGTTAGGCCTAGTGAGATTGCAAATGTGAGCATTTCATAATAAGCGAGGTTTAAGACTAAATGGTAGAGCTCTAATAGGTATTTATCAAATATGTAATATTGAGATTCTATATAATTTTTTTAATATTTAATCTATAAATACATAAGGATGAAATTTATGGGTTTGAATGAAATAAATGCATATTTGGGTATGTAAAACACACATTAATTATCCTTGAGCCTAGGTAATTTGATTTTTGGTGTATGAATTACAAAAAATAGCATGTAATAGTATAAATTAGTGCATACAATCTAGATTTTGACATAATTAAGATTCTTGAATAGAAAGAGATCAAGGAAGAAGTAAAACTTTGTCTATATGCAGCCATGTTTCCCCTTGGTAATTTGACTTGGTAAATATTATTCCTTATAAATAATTGGAGTTAAAAGAGGTTCAAAATTTAACCTTGGATATTTGAGGATGGATATTGGAAGGTATTTATTTTCATAGTCTAGTGTAAGGGTGAGTTCTGATATGACCATATAGATCATTGAATCGCAATCACATAACTCAAGTGAGAGTAAAATAAAAACAAAGTATTATAACCACCCAAACCTAAAAAATTGAATAATTTTTAGGCTATTTGGGTGTTGAATCTCAACCATACTACTAAAATTATCCAACTTATATAAATAAAAAAGGCTGAAAATGGTGCTTCTTGGTAAATTTCCATTGCTTCTTCGTAAATGTTTTTTCATAAGTTTGAATATGTATTTAAATTTTTTTTAAGAGCTTGCATGAAATGTGCATATTTAATGTGTCTCAAGCTAAAGTATGTGTCAAATTGTAAGATATCCTTTTTAACTATGTGTAACATATGTCACAAATATTAAAAACTTTATCCCAAATATATAGAAATATATGTAATGTGTATAGGATTCTAGCCCAAGTGCATATCTAAATCATGTAAACTATATCAAGTTATTTCAATTGTGTAAACTATGTATGTTTAGAGTCGTGTCTATGTGACATGCCCCTAATAATAATCTATGCATGAATCATGTAACATACAAGAGTATCACATGTAAGTATATATATCAATGAATCCCATAGTATGTGATCACAACCAATATCAAGATGTATGATATGGATCATGTAAACATATAGAATGTAACATTAAAAGCTCAGTAAATAGTCAATCCCACATAAAAAAGGGTTAAGAAAACCACAAACAAAGGGAATATTCAAATATTGTAAAATTTAAGGAATGACATATTCTAATGTCCAAATAGAAAAATAAATCAACATATAGTGGCATAATGTCCAAAAAGCAAGGAACATACCCAAATGTTCTACAATAAATATAAAAGCAAGAAATAAAAACACAATAATGAATGTGAAAATGTGAATAAATGATGTATAAGAAACTAACATAAGAATATTATATTAGTTCTTACATATATGTGTTAGAAAAAAATTCATGTAACATGACATATAAAGTACACTATGAAATATGTAATCTCAAGTATAAACATGTGCAAGAATTAGTATATAAGTTCATCATGATAATATAAAAATGAATATAAATTAATGTGACCTATATCAATCATGATCAAGGAAGCAAATGCCCTTAACATAGTGTGTCACGTGGGAAGATGAAAGGTCCAAGATCTTTATGTGTATGTATCATATATTTGGTTAATGCCTATATCACACTCAAGTATGCATGAAACATATGTGTATATATCAAATAAATTATATGCTATCTACTAACATAAATTAAATAGCCTAGAAGCCAAAGAGCTATTAAACATGTGAATATTGAATATTTTTATACTTTTGAATTTATTTGAATGTTTTTATATTTTCTTGAATATTTGATTTTTTTAATATTTGAAAAATAAAATGATAACCTATGATCCCATATAATGTATGCTCATAGGTAGATCCAAACTCATAATATGGTACATTTGACTAGTGATATTGTCAAAGAGCATGTATTGATTTTGTATCTACAATTTTATAATGTATGGTAGTCTACTATGTTTCATAAGAATTTATGGTCATGAATAGCTAGTAGAAGCTGTGTGGTTCTTGGAACCCATTTTTTAGTAATTTATGGTGTTTTTGGTGTACCTATAACTCAAACAGTTTTGTTTTATTTTGAAGAGTTTAAAAATATAAAATCTAACCAATGATATCAAGAGGAGGACCACGAGTTATGAGGAGTGGTAAATAAATATAATATTTTGAATGAAATGTGCCATATGTGTGAATAATATATTTAGAAAGTGTATCATGTTCATTTGGTAAATTTTTACTTGATATTTTCTCTTCAAATATATTTTCCTTCATTTTTAGTAAACATGGTTTTCCAAGTTTAGCATTATATTTTGTAAAAATTAACTAATATGTAATATAATATTGCATGATTTGGATACAAATGTGACACAACATTGAATATATCCAGAATAATAATTGCATGCATTAAGTTTATTCACATGATCTATGCCATATTCCAAAGATGTACAAAATTTATAAGTACACACATTAAATTCATAAGTTGGGTCAACTATGATATTTTGACCTTATTTTCCATGTGTGCAAGGGTCAAATAATTAATGCTTTGAGAAATGATTTTTAATTGATTCATATGAAGGCACATGTGTAATAATATCATTTTGTTGTATGTCTTTTAATTTTTTTGTAAATTTTCCTTGTGTACCCATTATTCTTCTATTTTTTTATGTTTTTGTTCCATTTATTCAGTTTCCTTTGACCTATTTACATTTTTAGGTTCTTTATATTTTTTACTAACATAATAAATATGAATCTTTGGATGATTTACATTAGGATTATAAATATATCCCAAGCCTTGATGATCATTATGATAAACTATGGAGATAGGATGAGCGATCTCTTGTAAATGTTTTCTAAATCCTTGACCATGATAACCAAAGTGTTATAAATATTATTTTCCAAAACCCTATTATTTTGAAAAATGAGTATCATTATTTTTGTATTTTATAAGGTAAAAAAGAGGTTTTGGAAGGACTTGAAAGTATGACTAGAAAATATATAAATTTTAAGCTTAAATGAGATGACACAAAAGGTGGACCATGTAGAACCAAATAACTAATGAGTAGCTAAACCATATCCTACTAGAAGGAGACACCCCTACCTAAAACAAAAAACTTTCTATAAATAGAGAGTCTTTGATAGAAATTTTATCTCTATGAAACCACAACAGAACTCTATGAAACTACCATAAAACCAATACACAACCTCTACCAATAATGAGTATCATTATTGAGAGGTAGTTTTTTATCCATTTCATCTTGATCACTTTGTAAATTTTTTTGTCTAGCTCTACCTTTTGAATATTTTATTTATCTGATTTGCTTATTTATAATTATTTTTATTTATAATTATCCTTTGGTAACCATATTCTCTGTTTTGAGACATATGTTTTAGTAGAGGTACTCACATTGCGAGTGGGTTTCTTGAGTGATGTATCTATTATAAGATCACCACTATCAATTGTAATTTGTATTTTATGCTCCAAAGCCAAACAATAATCTATAAGATGCTCATGCATTCTATGATATGTACAATAGTATTTTGATCTATTTATAAGATGTAGAGGGGGTAGATTTATCACTTTTTTTTTGAACATTTGTCTTAGAATTTCCCTTGAATTCTTAGTAACCTTTAGTATAATATTGGAATCCCTTATTTTAGAATAAATTTATTATATATTTTCATTTAGATATGAAACCTTATTGGGTATAAAATTTCTAGATGAAGATATAAATAAATGATTAACACTAGATATTTTGGATTTTGTAAGTATGTAATCTAATTTTATAATAATATGGTATTTGAACTAAAATTATTTTTTAACTTTTCAATGAATTTTCTCATAGTGATGATTTGATATTTTAGTGCTTGATAATAAAAACCTAGGTACTTAGGATTGAATATGCACACACGCGCACACACGTGTGCATGCACACACACATGCATGCATGTGCATGCGCACATGCACGCGCGCGCGTGTGCGCACACACACACACACAATCTATAGGAGATGCAGGAGGTGGAGGAATATGGGGAAGGATATATTGATTACCTTCATGTGAAGCCATAAGATGGGCCACCTTAATCCTTATAAAATTAATAATTTGGACCTCGTTAGAGGGATGGTAACTATCACCCTACTTAGGGTGAGGAGGAGGAAGATGCTTAATGTTATTGTAATTAGATCTGCAAAGATAGACTAAATTATGATATTTTATTAAAGCACTCTCTTTATGTTGACCAATTTGGTTAATCCATTTGGTTATAAATTTGATTGATTTAGAAATGTATGGGAAATAAGAAGTAAGTATTACCATCAAATATTTTGAAATGAAATAATTACTATATGTATCCACATTAAAAAATATTAATGTAATGAAATTACATAGATGATTGGAAATAATAGAACACTATATTGTAAAAGTAATAACATAATACCCAAATCCACAATAATAATTAATGAAAGAGCAAAATACTTAAATATTATAACTGAGTCACTTCAAGGGGAAAATCTCTATAATAATGCAATAATAACATAGTTTATAATATGGTGATAAATGACTAGCCTCTACTTCCTATATATAATATAGTTAGCCATGGTTATTCCATAGGCCGACCATGCTAATAACATCAAGAAATGAAATAATATAATCTGAAGGTATGTAAGTGAAAATTCAGCCACACATATCCCTTACCCTTTAGAATAATTTTGAATAAAACCATGATGCTTTTATAGGAACACTTCATCCTCCTATGTTTCATATTAATAATGTAGGTTCTTCCATTTGATTGAATACTCCTTAATTATGCTAGTCTGTAGTTTTAAAGTGCACATGTGAATGATCTCTTCAAGCTAAATAATGATTCAACCTTCTTCAAATAATTTAAGTAAATAAATATGAGTGTTAAATTTATGTCAAATTACCTTATTTATTCAAGATACATGGAATACCAGATGTATGCTAAGGGACAACATAAATTCTAGCTTGTAAGCCACACTACCAATTTGCTTTAAGATACAGTAAGGGTCATAATACTTAGTTGATAGATTGTTATCATTTTTTTTCTTTAGGGACATTTGATTATATGGATAAAAATGTATAAATACCTAATCACCTATGTAATAATTATGCTCACTACATTATTGATGTGTTTTCCACTTCATTTTATTTTGTGTCATTTATAAATTATCTAACAAACTAAATAGTATCTCCTATTGATGGTGAATGTGTTCCTCAACAAATCAAATGTTAGAATTAATTTTTAAGGATAAAGTGATGTATGGGGGGTGATACCCATACAATGCCAAAAAGGAAGACACTTTGAAATAAGTGTGAAAAGAAGTGTCATACTACCATTCAACAAGTGGTAACCAATGAACCCCTTTGTCTTGTTTGTCAGAAGTAAAACAATGACTATACTCTTATATATATATTTGTTTCTTACTTCTATTCTTACATTTTATTAAGGATGATAGTATGAGATATGATCTAATTAGGTATCCAAACATGCAAATAATTTAGTTCAAAAATTAGTAGTAAATATGGAATCTCAATCACTTACAATGATCTTTAGAGCACCATCTGATTTATCAACTATATTAAGAAAAGTAATATTTATTGTACTAAAAATAAATACCTATGATAAGGAGAAAAAATGAGCATACTTGGTGAGTCAATCCACAACTACCATGATAACAAATATACCATCAGACTAGGGTAAGCTAATAATAAAATCCATGGAAACCTCCTCCCAATTTTGGGTAGGTATGAATAAAGGATGTAAAAGACTTGGAGTATTAATGGTTTCACCTTTGTTGTATTTACATACCATGATTTTAACCACATATTTGTGGACATCCCTTTGAATCCTTTCAAAAAAATTATTTATTGATTTTATGATATGTTTTCAAAAATCTTGAGGGACCTCAAAGTGGAGATGCATGAAGTACCTAAAGGATTTTATGTTTTATGAGATAGCTAATACAATGGTATAGTCTATATTTATACCATAATGTGTTCCCCTTAAATGTAAAGTTTTTAGTTGCCCCATATATTTTTGAATATTTTGAATCAAATCATGGGTAACACTATCATTCTCCCAATTTAATCTTACTTCTACTAGCCAATATACTTACAAGGTCATTCAACACACTTCATGAATCAAGAAGTGTAGACTCTTTGGTTTTTTTAACCTCTATGGAAAATAATCTTGCCATAGATTCCTCAACACCTTTTCTAATAACCTTCACCATATGGTGGGAACTAACTAGTTATAGAGATTTATCCCATAATCTATGTAGTTCAAAGGTCTTGCTTATGAATGGAATATTATGAATAATTCTTATAAGTTCATCTCAATAGTGCCCAAAGTGGTGAGACACTACATTATGAAAACAATGTCATCTCCTCCCATGGGAATATGAAACACAAGGGATTCTAAAAAATAATATCCCATGGCAAGCTTCATACTATGACATTTTATAAAATTGTTGGTGGTACCACCACTTGTAATCATGACTTAAATTAGTGGAGCTATGTAAATAAAATAATTCATATAAATATCCAACTTATTTTTGATGAAATTATGTGTACTCCTATATTAAATTAACATAGTCACCTTTAATTTTTTCAAAAAAATCACCACCTTAAGAGTTTGGGGAGTGATGATGATTAAAAGTGTGTGACAAGAAATAGTAGGTTAAGAATCTTTAGATTCATCCTTAGGTTCTTCCAAACCTTACACTGAATCCTCATCATCTTATTCCTTTGTATTGGCAACATCAATGTGAATAAATTTTTTATGGGACATTGGTTTCCTTTTCTCCATTTGTTATCGTAGCCAATACACAATTTTTTTACATTATTTTATTCAATTTTCTAAGGTATTAATTTGGTAGGTTGTGAAAAAGATAGTGTTGGGAAGGTACAATCACAAACATTAGTAGAAGGTCTCCATTTGATCAACTATTTTTCCTCATCCATGTATTCCCTTGGTATGTCTTTAGATATATTATTGGGATGAAATATGCAAATATCTAATTGAATCCCATTTTTAGGCTACCCAAAAATAGGTCAACATAATTTCTTTAGTGATGTCTACTACATGTAAAGAGAGGTTCTAAAGTTGATAAATGTAATTATTTACATTCCCAATTTTATGCAACTTGGATAGCTAGTTGAAGTAGCTTTTGGAGATATTGTTTTGATAGTAGAGATTTAAATCATCAATAAATACTGACTATGAAACTTGAACACCCTTATTTTTCTTTTGAGTACATAGCTAGTGATACCAAATGAATTTTTCAAGTTCTAGATATAAAGAGGCCATGACCACCTTTTATGAATTGGAAGTCTAACTAGATTAAATAAATTTTTAATTTGAGTAAGCCATGTGAGTGGATCATTAACATCAAACTTATACACATCTATTTCGGCAATAGTGAATTTGTAATAGGATTGACATTGTGATTATTTGGAGGAGGAGAAACAAACTAAAGTAAAGGGTTATTTTATAATTATTGAGCTAAAAATTTGGCCAATTGCCTAGTTACTTATTCCAATTAATCTTTCAAGCCATTCAAGGCCCCTCTCAACCCCGTGGTGTCCCATTAACCACATTGAGATCATATTTCTACACCATGCCCTAAAAATATGACTTAATCTCTTGATTTACCTCCAAAATACATAGATCAAAAGTTATAGACTCCATGACATTATTGTGAGGAGTTTTAGGGATTTTTCTCCCTTTACTACATCCATGAGTGTTAGTCCCACACATCCACAACCTTTAATATGGTTACAATGCCAAAGAAATTATATCAATAGATGATAACATTATGATTGCCTCACCAATATCAATCCCATGAGTGTAAATATGAACAAGGGTGAAAAAATTAGGATATAAAAAGTGTATTGTAAGGATATACCATTACAATCATCTCATAGACATGAATCCAACAACTACTAACTTGCACAAGTTATAAATAATTCAAGACCTTCTGGTGCTCAGGATGTTAGATCTGAGAAAAATATGTTGGAGAAACTTACCCAAATCAAATATATGATACCTCTTTTAATTAAATTACTTAGATGATTCACAATAATAAAAGAATATATCTTAAAATTAATAATAGAATAAGTAAATTCATAATAAAAATTAGTGAAATTATAGAATACTTGAATATTATGACTAAGCCAACTTAAGGGGTCAACCTCCAAAATAATGAAATAAGAATAAAATTTATAATATGGTGATAAAAAAATAACCAAGTACACTTTATATATACTCTACTTAGCCATGGTTTTTCCATAATTTAAACATATGAAGAACATTGATAAAATGTAATAAGATAATATGAAGTTATGTAAGACATAAATCTACCATGCATAACCCTAGATGCTCTATAGGCTAAGGATAAAAATTAATTTATCTATAATAAATTTAAATCTAATTTTAATATTGTAATAATTCATAAATCATAAATCAAGAAACCCTAGGTCCAACTTGGGTTTTACATAAGAAGACTTAGAGGTTGGGTTAACCAAATGTTTATCCATTTTTACATTTTTGATGAGGGCTAAATTATAGAATATATTATAAACAAGAATGAATACAACTATTTTAATGTAATAAATTTAATTGAAAACATAAATAAGTTAATATTCTAAAATAAAATACTAAGCTATGATAAATATATAAAGTAAATCTAAAACAATAGTTTGATTACATTCACACTAGGAAACATATAATATTAGTTTATCTATAAATATATAATAAAATTTTATATATGAAAATGTGAAAACATACAGTAACAAGATCATGATCGAGTGGTCAAATTATTGAAATATTATTTTTGGAGGCCTAAACACTTGTGTTAGCCTTGGGACACTTGTGTCATAATTTCAATGGATATGTCTATTATAAAATACTAACTATATTATAGAGTTATATTATTGAGATTTCTAAGTTTCATGTCACCTTTTTATTGATATATATTATTTTTGAAAATAGGCTTTAGTTGACTATTTATGGATAAAAGCCTAACTGTTCACTTTAGATTTTTATACTTACAAAAAATGGGATAGTGGGCTCAATAATTTGAGATGACTAAAATAAAACTTATGTCAATAAGTGATACTTACATATCTAATACTTTGAATAGGGCCTAATATATATGTAGTTATCTCTTAAGTGTTATATTATCTGTACATAGTTGTGTAATATACTATATGAAAGAGCATGCAATGATCTAGCTTATAACTTGATTAGTACAAATTATTTAAAGTTACTTGAGTTATTAATAACTATAATATGATCTTGTTCATATGACAAATATGAAAATAATAAAGAGTAAGGCATTTAAATATAGATATTTACACCAAGATATGTTGGTATGGACCTACAAATATTTATACCAAGTGGCTCATGGGGAACCATTTCTATTAATGACCTACCCATTATTATGGGTTGGGTCTATTAGAGGATAATTCCATACTAGAGGAGGATACTTATTAGGGCACCAAGGTACATTAGGAAAATTATATGGGAATATGTGGCACCCTTTCATGTTTTATCCTAGAATGTGGGTCTTTGACACTAGCTGATCTGGTTGTCCTACCTTACAAAGATATGGTTGGGAAATAGGCTAATGATAGAGTGTATCTTATAGTATCTTGTGGGGTTACTTAGATTTAAAATAGGTTGATATAGGTCAAGGCACACCTCATGGATTGAGTACCTCACTAGTTTGGTATTCCCAATGTGGGAAACCTCCCCATCCCATAATTGTGTATATGGGGACCCATGAGGAGAAATCCATGAACCTAATCCCATTAGATGAAATATTGATAAATTTGTAGTCAAGGAAGAAAATATAAAAAATAAACATAATGAATAATGATGAGACATTACCACATAAAGTTTATAGAAATTTTCTGATGTCCATAATGAAGACCCATTAATTTATATGTTAATGAGAGATAAAATATCTATGGAGAACATAATGCTGAATTATTGTTCTTGAATTATGATCCACCCAAAATGAATGTTTGTAAACATCTAATTTTGGTAAATTTCATGCAATTATGATTTCTTTGTGATATATTGGTACTTTAGGTTAATATATCACCTTTGAGTCTTCTCAGTACAATTTCCCCTCACATTGGTGTTGGAGTTTAATCCTATTTTAGTTCACCTTTCCTTTTTAGGCTAATTTAGCTTAGCATCAGTCTATATTTTAGGTGTGTATTTATTATTTTAATAAAAAACAATTATCCTCGATTTATGAGGTATCTCTCACATCTTTTGTCCTTTCCTTAAATTCTTGGAGTTACTTACACAATTAACTCCTCCTCATATATCTCACACACCTCCCTTCACTTTTGTGACATAGGATGCTTGACACACACTAAGGCCTTATAAGGTCATGATAGGATTATTATAACTCCATCATAATTCCCCTTGCTCTATTTATAGATTTATATCCTCCTATATCATTCACTTGTCACTTCAAGCTATCTCTTCTTCTCCATTATTCTTGATTCTAAGCCTTCCTAATATTCATGTGGGTTTTATTCTTATTAGTTTGGTTTCCTACTTAAAAACTATTAAGTCAATATTGTAGTTGGATTAATTTGTGAGGTAATATTTATTCATAGTATGCTTTAATTTTTTATTATTTAAACATTATTTATGATATATCTTAGTAAATACTAATAGGGCATTAGAGTAAGTTATTTTTTAACATTGAAATAGAGCTTGTGTATACTTTTTGGTGAAGAAATTTGGATTTTTGACACTTTTCTTGAAAATATTTACATAGTTGAAAACTATTTTATATTATATTTTACCATTTATCTTAATTTATAAAATAAATATTCTTAGTTTTATAGCCTATTTATATTCTAAATTCATTTTTTTTGTAGCTTGATCCAAAAAAAAATAAAACTGATTTTCATTTCTTAGTTGTTTTCTAATAAAAACTCATTTAAAAATGGACTATATATTTCCATTGGAAATTGTATTTTCTATATATCTTCTAAGTTTTGGTTATATATAATCTATAATGATATACTTTAAAACTTAAAAAACCCAAGATCACCATTTTTTTTTAAATAATTAAAAACGTAATTGCTATTTTTTTCTATAAAATAAAAATTCTTTTAAGAAATGTTTTTGATTATACTTTTAGTATATGCATTTTATATTAAGACATTAAATGTGTTTTTGAAGTTATTATTGAGGATTTTTTCATGACTATTTATAGTCTTAACTTATTATCAAGCCTCTTAGCTATTCACCTTTTTCATCTTTTGATCAATTACATTAAATATCATTTATCAACAACAAGAAAATAAGTCTTATTTGATTTAATATTTCATGTTTATGTTGATCAAGATTTAAAATTTGTATCCTTTGATGTGAAATTTTTTAGGCATTTAAAAAAATTATTAAATTCTATTTTAAAAACAAAAAGACTTTATTTTCTCATGGATGATATTTTACATAAGATTATTCTTTTGAGATTTTTTTAAAAATTCAATTATTCATATTAATTAAAAATTAATAACAAATATAACTCATTATCATTATCTTTTTTTCACACCAAATTGATTATGTTTTTCATGAATGCTAAAATTATCTTGAATATAACATTTTAAGTGGCAAGTTAGCCAAGAAAATTATTTTTGTAGGGCATTTACTTAAACCTATTATTATTAATTCTTTAGAATTAATCAATTTTGTATGTTCCTTTTGGTAATTTTATTGAGGAACCTATAAAATTACCAAGAACCTATAATACGATAACCATTACAACTTAAATTACCACTAGCTATGTATTCATGATGCATTTAGGGTTATATAGCTTTGGTGTCAATATCCATGCCCTGAGCTGGTAGAGGGAACCTCTGAGTGAGATAAAAATGGAGAGGAAGATGCCAAGACATTATATCATATGGAGGGGAAGGAGTCAGAGGTTTTGGATGGAAAAAAAACTACATTCAAATAAAAAACTAGCTCTACAATGGTGAATCAGACTCCTAGATTTATTTTGGCATCTCTTATTATGGAAAAAAAAAGGAATATGCAC
This sequence comes from Torreya grandis, assembly GCA_037957365.1. Classification (NCBI taxonomy): domain Eukaryota; kingdom Viridiplantae; phylum Streptophyta; class Pinopsida; order Cupressales; family Taxaceae; genus Torreya; species Torreya grandis. Next base: position 4,829,675 of record JARHVA010000422.1, on the reverse strand, counting down.
AGGGGAGATTAGTTATACCACCAAAAACAATACAAGTCTCCATATATGTGGCTTCATTTAAGGCATGTCTAATAGGGGCTTCTCTAGGGAGTGAAAAGGAGTGAATTAGTAGAGATCCCATGTTTATGGAGTCAATTCACCATCTACATGTTTCATATGTGGATGTAGTTGTCAGAAAAATAAGAGACAAATATTGTAGCACTAGAAAAAGTGAACCCTATCATTCATTTCAAAAATAGGGTTCTAGAAATTATTGAGAATATGGAGGAACATTTATCTAAATTTAGAATGATTTACAAATTTGAGGGTTTATGTCCTTCTCTTTGTGATCTCTATGCTTATATCATAGATAACTGGGAATTGCATATAGGTGGCAAAATTACCATTTTCCCCTATGTAAAAAGTATTTTCATTTCTATTTTTCATTATGAAACTAAAAAAGATTTTATTTTTAATTGTTCATGGGATTAGGAGAAACACTAGTGGCTATACAAACCATGGTATTCCAGTTTCAATCCTCATATTAAAATATTTAATGAAAGACATGTCTTGATCCACTTTCCAGACCTTTCCCTAAAGTTTTGGAATATGGGGGTTTTTATTATTATTGGTAATGTCATTGGAAAGTTTTGGTGTCTTAATTACTTGACTACTGAATAAGGGCATTCCACCTATTTCAATTTGTTTGTCTATGTTGATCTCTCATAATAACTTCTAGCTCAGGTGGTGTTCGTTGTGAGGAATAAAACATGGGTATAATTGATATATTATGAGGGCACCCTTTTTAGATGTCATAGATGTTTCTTTATGGGGAATTTTCTAAATGATTGCCCTAGTTTGAAACATAAGAGAGGAAATAATTGGTGGGTAGATGCAAATTTAGTCTTTAGCATGCCTTTAGGGCAAGGATTAATAGAAGTTATTATGAACAAAAGTCTAGAAATAGATTTAGAATTGTCCATCCCTATACTACCAAATTTACAAGAGGGGAATGGGTGGAAGTTTATGAAAGGGAATAAAGGAAGAGGTAAAAATGGACCAGTTTCATCTATTACGTCTCTTAGATATAAATTAGAAAATTGATAAAGAGAGAATATCTTTGTTTTATTGTTGTTATAGTAGTTATTATATGACCTGGCTTGATGGTCAATACTATTTTATTACATTTTTAGGTTTGAGGGTACGCTCCTTAGAAATCCTTTGTTGGCTATTCTTTGGCTACATTTGGATTGGTTGGAGCCCTTAGTATGCCTTGTTATTTTTTATTATTTTTTTTATTGGTTTTTGGGTATTTTGTTGCCCTCTCTTGTTTGGATTATCTTCTAAGGCATGAGGTTTTTAGTTCAAAAAATCCACACTTTCAACTTAATAAAAAAATTACCACTAGCTATAATATACCACTAGGAATCTAAAAAAACTATCTCTAGTAATTTAAATGTTAAAATAACATGGCATTTTAAATGGGGTTTAATATAGAAAACCATTCAATTAAATAATTTATTGAATAAATAAGGTCTAGAATTGAATTACTAAGAATACTAAAACCATACAAAAATATTAAAATATATTTTATGTATAAATTTAAAGGTAAAATGAATCATTGCCAACCTATAGTTTTACTTAAAGACTCCTCTAACCATTTTTGGCAAAATAATTTTGAAATGGTTTCACAGTGTGAAAAATGAAATCAGATGCAAATTTTTTCCAATAGCCTTTGAAAATAAATCCATAAAATTCATTGATACATGGTAGGAAAATAATGGTTATATATCATGATTCTAAAAAAATAAGTCCAGATATTACATGTTTCCATTTTATAAGTCTTAATGTTGGATAATAATTTTTAGCCCATTTCTAAACTAATTGGTTTGATTTCCAAATAGGAAACTCATAATGTGAAATTTCATGAAAAATTATAAAGGTACCTAACTTCATTCAATAATCAAACTAATAATCATAGAGGATGATATATCTACTTGTGTGCTTTATAAGGTAGAAAATTTAGTCTAAAATTCAATTACACTCCACTAACAAGGTTAGACAAATGATCATCCAAGTTAAACCTACCCAATTGGGTTTCCACAATGCTTAAGATATGAGAATAAAATTATCTATTTCAAAAATAGTCATTAATAATATGGGTTAAGATCTATTCATTCAACTTGGTATTACTATAATGGAATGATTCACCATAGGAGTATAAAAATCATATGAAACTAACAAATAAATTTTTGATCTCAAAATTGTCATCAAGGTTAGATTTTGAATATACTTAAACTAACGAGAAAATTTAAACAAGAGGATTATATATTCATATCATAATGTTATCATAATCTCAAGGAATCATGTTATGGTTGACCAATACTTGATCCAAGGAGGACCTATATCAATGCATTCAAGGTAGCTATGATATATAAGAGGTATCCTACAAGGTTTCCCCTATATTTTGATATAAAAAAATATAATGAGATTGTTTTAAAATTTAAGATTCATTTTATTCTTATTTATTTTTATCTAGAGTTTACTCATTATGAATTTGATCACATTAACTGAACATGATTTTATTGATTAAATTGGAGACATGTCACTTATCAAAACTAAGTAGTTTAAATTAATTTTATGACACAAGTAATCCTTTAATTATTAGGACAACTAAAGATAGGCTATTAATCATTGTTAAAAATTATTTTAACACTTTCATAGTTTAAATAAGATAATTGTTTTCCTTTTTTCTAAAACATTCCTCTATTTACCAGCATACATTTACCTAGATATTATTTCATTTCCTATGTAGTATAAAATTAAAAAAAAAGGTAGTTTTATTGATATTACTATTTAAATAGCTTTGAATAATGATTTTTAATTTATTCATATGAAGACACACATGTAACATTATCATTTTGATGTATGTCTTTTATTTATTTTGTAAATGCCCCTTATGTACCCAGTCTTATTCTAAATTTTAATTTTATTATTCCATTTATGCATTTTACTTAGACCTATTTATATTTGTAGGTTTTTTTAATTTTTCATTAACATAATCAATAAGTATATTTGAATGATTTACATTATTATTGCAAATATCCCAAGCCTTGATGATAATTATGATTAAATGTGGAGATAGCATGATCTATGTCTTGTGTATGTTCTCCTAATCCTTAACCATGATAATCAATGTGTTTTAAATATTATTGTCCAAAACCATGTTGTTTTGAAAGATGAGTATCATTATTCTTTTATTTTATAGGGTAGAAAATGGGTTTTAAAAGGGCCTGAAACCATAATTACAAAATATATAAATTATAAGCTCAAATGATACACCATAATAGGTGGATCATGTGGAACCAAAAAAAAAACAATAAACAAAACCATAGCCTATCAAAAATATACACCCCTACCTATAGTAAAAAAACTAGACAAAAATAGAATTGTCTACAAAACTTCTATCTCCATGAAACCATAACACAACCACTACAAAACCACAACACAACCTCCATAAAACCATTACAAAACCATAAAATAAAATATAGAAATAATGAGTATCATTATTGAGAGGTAGTTTTTTATCCATTTCATCTTGATCACATTATAACAATATTTGGTATATCTCTACCTTTTGAAATTTCTCTTACTCTAGTTTGTTTATTTTCAACAATTTTTTATATGATTTATCCTATGGTAACCATATTATCTATTTTGGAACTTATATTTTAGTAAAGGTACTCATAATGTGAGGGGGTTGCTTGATTGATGTATTTATTATAGTATTACCACTATTAATTATAGTTTGTATTTTATGATTTAAAGGAATACAATAATATATATAATGCCTATGCATTCTATGATATACACAATAGTATTTTGATATATTTATAAGATGTAGACGAGGTAGTTTTATCACTTTATTTGAGAGCATTAATTTTAGAATTTCATTTTAATTATTATTAACCTTTGGTATAGTATTTGAATCACTTGTTTTAAATTTAATTTATTCTAGATTTACATTTGAAAATTAAACCTTGTTTGGTATAAACCTTATAGATTAAGATATAAACACATGATTAACACTAATATATTTTGTAATTTATAGGCATGTAATATAATTTTATAATAATGTGATATTTGAACTGAAGTTATTTTTCAACTCTTTGATGAACTTTCTTATGATGATGATTTAATGTTTTAGGGCCTGACAAAAAAACTAGGTATTTAATATTGAATATCTATACACACACCCCATCTAAAGGAAATTTAGAAAGTGGGTTGATTTGAGGAAGGATATATTTATAAAATTCATGTGAAACCATAAGATGAGACACCTTACCCCTTGAAAAAGTGATAGCATAGAATTGGCTAGAGGGATGGTAGTTGTCACCCTTTTTAGGGTGAGGAGGAAGATGCTCATTGTTATTAAAATCATAGTTGTAAAGAGAGATTAAATTATGGTATTTTTTTTCAAACACTCTCTTTATATTGACTAATATGGTTACTCCATTTTATTATATATTATATTTATTTAGAAATGTATTAAAAATAAAAAGTAAGTATTACCATCATATAATATTAAATGAAATAATTACTAGATGTATCCATATTAAAAATAATTAGTGTAATGAAATTACTTAGATGATTCGAAACAATAGAATAATATAATATAGAATTAAGAATGTAATAATTATATCCATAACATCAATGGGTGAAAGAGTAAAATAATATAACATTATGATTGAGCTATTTCAAGGGGGAAACCTCCATTATAAATCAATAAAAATAGAGTTCAAATCATGGTGAAAAAAAACTAACTACTATTTCTTATATATATTATACATAGCCATGGTTATCCCATAGGTAGACCATAATATGAACATTGAGAAATAAAATAAAATAATATGAAGTTATGTAATCCACAAGTTGGCCTCACATATCCCTATATGTACTATAGGTTAATGTCATAAAATGCCCTTCCCCTTAAAAATAATTTTAAATAAATACAAGATGTTTCTATATGAATGCTTCATCTTCCCATGTTGCATATAAAAAATGTGAGTTATTTCTTTTGATATAAAAAATGTGAGTTATTTCTTTTGATCAAATACTCCTTAATCGCTCTAGTTCACAGTTGCTTAGTGCACATGTGAAGTATCTCTTTAAGATATGGAATGACTCAACATTATTCATCTAATTAAGGACACTCAATTTTATTGTAAACTTTATATCCAATTTCCTTCATTAGGAAATATAAATAGAATATTAGATGTATGTGAGTGGATGGGGGTAATTCTAGCTTGTAAGCCACACTAAAAAAATTCTTCAGAATATGATAAGGGCCATAATACATAGTTGATCAATTGTTATCAAATTTTTATTGATTTGAATATGTCTAATTATATGGATATAAATAAACAAATAACTAATCACCTATGTTAAAATATTGTTCAATATGGTGTTAATCTACTTGCTCTTTTATTTTATGTTATGTCATTGTTAAATTCTCTCATAAACTAACTAGTACCACATGTTAATGGTGATGTGTTCCTCAACAAATCAAACCTTATAATTCTCCATCAAGGTCAAAGTGATGTATGGGGTGGGGGTGATACTCATATAAAGGGAGACATTTTAGAATAAGTGTGAAAAGAAGTGTTATACCACCATTTGTCAAGTGGTAAAAAATGAACCCATTTATCCTATTTGTCAAAAACAAAATAATGAAGATAATTTTATAGACATTTTTTTAATGCATATGTTTTTAAATCATATTAATGATGATAGGATGAGCTATGAGCCAACTACGTGTCTAAACATGTAAATAATTTAGTCCAAATTTTTTTAGTAAATATGAAATCTAGGTCACTTACAATGATATTTAGAGTACCATGCAATTTATAAATTGTATTGAGAATATTAATAGTTAAAATAGTGTAAAAAAATGGCTGATAAGGAAAAAAATTAGCATAATTGGTGAGTTGATCCACAACTATCAGAAAAATAATTTTACCCTTAGACCAGGTAACCCAATAATGAAATCTATTGAAACCTCCTCTCAATGCTAGTTAGGGATGGATAAAGGATAAAAATGACATAAATTATTAATGGTTTAAAAAGTTTTACATTTATATACCATGAATTTATCCATATATTTATGGACAACCCTTTGAGCCCTTCCCAAAAGAATCTTGATTGATTCTATGATATGTTTTTAAAAATCTTATGTGACCTCCAAGTAGAGATACATGAAGTTGTTTAAAGATTTTTTTTGAGGAAATAAGTCTTATATATGTATAATATATATTTATACTATATTTCACTATAATTATGTGTAAATTTTTCAACTACCTAAGAACCTTATTGATTCTTTTCAATCAAATCATGGGTAGCACTATCATTCTCCCATTTTGATCTTGCTTCCACTAGCCAACCTGCCTACATGGTCATCCACAACCCTTTGAAAATCATAATGTGTAGAATACTTTGTTGGTTTAACCTCTATGGAAAATAAACATGGCATAAATCCCCCATCCCTATTTATGATAATTTTTATCATCTGATGGGAACTAACCAGTTTTGGATATTTAGTCCGCAATCCATGCAATTCAAAGGACCTATCTTAAGAATGAAACATCATTAATATTTATTATAAATTCATATAAAAATTAAGAATAGAATAATTAAATCTAAAACAACAATTAGAAAAAGAGTATAATACTTAAATATTATGACTGAGCCACTTTTAGGGGGAAACCTCCATAATAACACTATAAGAACATAATTCTAAATATGGTGATAAAAGACTAACCACTACTTCCTATATATACTCTACTTAGCCATGGCTATTATATTTTCTTACCATACCAAGAATATGGATAAATTTAATAAAATAATAGCAAGGTATATAAGCCTCAATTTTGTAACACATATCCATAGACGCACTATATGTTAAAGGTATAACACTTAATTTATTTATAATAAATGCAAATCTAATTTTAATATTGTAACAATTCAAAAATCATAAATCATAAATAAAGAAATCCTAAGTCAAACATGGGTTTTACATAATAAGACTTAGAGGTTAGATACACCAAATATTAACTATTTTTAAATAATGGGTTAGGGTTAAATTATAGAATATCCTACATACAAGGATGAATAAAACTATTCTAAATAAGGAAAAATAATTGAAAACTTAGATAAATGAATATTTTAAATTAAAATGGTAATTCATGATAAATAGAGAAATCACATTCAAAAAAATTATTTGATTGCATAACCACTAGTAAGAAATAATTGTAGCTTATCTACAAATAAATATGCATATCTAAGATATGCAGAAGTGGAAACATGTAGGAAAAAGATAATGATCAAGTGATCCAATAATGTAAATATTATTTTTGGAGGCCTATAAAATTGTGTCAGCCTTGGGATACTTGCATTGGCATAGGTGTCCTAATGTAAATGGATATGTCTAGTATAAAATACCAACTATATTAAAGAGTGACCATATTGAGCTTTTTGATTTTTCTATCACCTTTTTAATGATATATATTATTTTTTAACATATGTTATAGTTAACTATTTATGGATAAAATCCTAGTTCTTCCCCTTGGGTCTTTGTACCTTATCTAAAACTAATTAGTGGGCTCATGAATTTGAGCAAACCTATGTTAATGAATGTTGCTTACATATCCAATACTTTTAAGAGAGATTCAGAGATATGTAGTTAGATCTTGAGTATTGGATTATGTGTACGTAATGGTGCAATATACTATATGAAGGGGAATGCAATAATCTAGCTTGTAATTTGATAAGTGCTACTGATGGGCAGAATCTTGAGTGCTTCAGACATGTAATACGACTACTTATATGAATAATATGAAAATAAGAAAGAATAAGGTAGTATAACTCAGTTTTGTAATCAATTTTTTTGAACATGAATAGGTGTTTACATGGTATTTGATATACAAATAATGAATTAACATAGATTTATATTTATACCACACATTTTGGAAAAATATCATGATAGGGTTCAATAAGACAAATAGGATGAACCATATGTTTCAAAATATTTGTAATTTGGATGACATTTGAGTGTTAGATACTTAATAATAATAAGGAAACTTGGGATCAATACAAGTTTCCTTATGTGGGATGCAAGTATTTGGAAATATAGGAAGTTTCTAAGGATATGAAAGCAATATTATATATATATATATATATATATATATATATATATATATATATATATATATATATATATATGGTTTTAGAATTTTTTATACTGCAAAAGATCTTGGTTATCAGCATTGATAGGGTTGGACTATAAGATATAAAAAGGTATAGTGAGATGGATAATGTGAGCCTTTTAGCATCAAGGAGGTATATAACTGAAGGTTAGATCCAATATATATAGTTTTCATGTATACAAAATTGAGATGTTATATAAATTAAATTTTATTATCTATAGTTTCTCACATGTACCTCCATCGTCATTAATTATTCTCCCATTTTAAACTTCAACCATTTGTAAAATTTGTTTCCTTTTTATAGTTTATGTTAAATATACATGAATAAAATAAAAATACCATAGACTATAATGGACATACCCCTCTTAAACTAAGAGGAAATCACCATACCATTGTTGATGTATCTAATTTTAAAAAAAAAATTGCTACCCATTATGCAAGCCTATAAAAGCAAGAAACAAAAGTGAGGTAGAGTTTTTCCAATAGTACTGTAATGACTCCATTGAGGATCAAATACTACATTAGATGTATAACTTTTTTAGCCTTTTTTATTGAAATGTTATTAAATTAATGGTATTAAATATTTAAATAAAAAAATTACATATAATGATCTGATATAGTACAAATCTACAAAAATAAAAAACTTAAAAATAGTAATTTAGACTAGGGTTAGAGAGTTTCCATTTAAACTAAAATAGATATGATTGTGTAGGGAAAATGTAAGTGAAAATTATGTACAAAATCCTTAAAACATATTTTTGTTAGAAAAACTAAAGTTTTAGTTTATTGAGATAAGTCTATGGGAGGAAAACATAGGTACAATACAGCGTTGTTAGACTAATTTGGTTACATCCTATTTGACTATGGGCTTGAATTTTGTATCTTATTTTGTATGATCCCATGAAAGGGTTAACTAATGAAGTCTCTGCGATATTCTATTTCAAAGAAGACATATAAAAGACAAAATTTTGGACTTTTCAAAACAAAGAAGATAAATATAAAATCAAAAATAGAGGCAAAAAGTAAATAAAATATATGAACTAGACTTAGAGACCCTACGTACTTGAGCACTTCTTATGTATATTAAATGGGCCTCAGGTTGATGTCATTTTTCCTCTTAGAGAGATTATATTATTCATTATTATGCAGTTATAATGACTGTAGATACAAGATTTATTGATATGGTTGACACTATATTCCCTTGACTTTGAATAAACAATATTTAAACTTGTATTATGACTATTATAGGGTTATAGAGTTGAAATATTTATAAGTAGTAATATTTTGATAAGTTTCTAGTGTAATTTATAGAGATATCTAATGGGCATACAATGAGTGGTAATCATGTGATTTTATAAGAGAATATTTGGAATAATTTTTCTAACCAACTTTACCAAATGTGAAAGAGGGACATTATGAAATGTCTTTAATGGAAAAAGTGACCTTTGGAGCATTAGATAAAAATAGCCAATGAATAATTTTCCTACTAGTGAAAAATTGTCTTAGAATCCCAGAGATAGTTGAGACACCCTTGACATGACCCTGTAGGTTGAAATTGCCAAATGTAATTAAAGTAAGGATGTTTATATAATATTTTTAATGCTTTGAATATAGTGAATGGTCTATTATAATTTTTGAGTTATCAAAAAATATAATAGACCAAGTAAGTAAATGTATGTCAGGGTTAAAAATTGGCAAGCACTTAATGATCAATTTTATTTATTTACACTTGCTCCTACTTTATTTTAGTGATATACAAAGTAAAATTACTAGAGTAAACTATATTTAAACCTTAATATGTATACTCACTTTATCTTTAGATGTGAATTTTCATTGTGCGAGATGCCTTAATGTAAGAAATCTATAACAATGCAATTGAAAGTAATAGTATCTCATATATTCTTTTTACTTTTTTTCAAAATTTTTTATTGATAATTTGAAATAATAATAAAAAGTGTATGTAATATAATTTCCACTTAACTATGAGAAGTGTTAAAACTATGGAAAATTGAGAGTGATCAAGTTTCAATTTGAAAATATTTGAATGCTCTTCAGCTGGAAATGTTATATACTTTATCTCTCATTTGAATATATAGAGTACACTATAAAATATTTGAATGGTGTAACTATGAACTATGACCTACTACATTTTTAAATAGTGAAACCTTAGATGTTGACTATAACTAGATGCTAACATGGCCCACTTACAATAAAGATAAAACACTTTCATATTTCAATATTCTATTTTGAACTTTAAAAATTTGAAACTGTAAATTTGAGTATTTCAAAATTCCCATAGTATAAACATGAACATGAATGAAAATCATGCTCCTTGTATTTGTATTTTATTTAAATACTATTGTGAACCTATAATTGAAATTTTGTAACTTTGAAACTTTTCAACTTTGCCACTTTTGAAAAACAAATTCAACTTTTCAAATTTTGAAATATTTGAAACAAATAAATTGCAGCTATAGTGATTAGTTCACATGTGTTATTTTAATTTTTCCGTGTATGCCTTCTAATAATTATATTCCATGAAGCCATGCTTTTTGACGCAGTGTTTATACAAAATCTGAGAATCATTGTATTTAGTCAAATTATATTTTTTGACATATTATTTATTAATAATTTATAGTAATAATATTTATGATTTAAGAACATATCAATTATATCTCTACATCCTTATATACACATTAAAAACTAGCAACAAAAAATATATATATATATATATATATATATATAACAAACTTACTATATATGGAAAAAGTATTAATGTCATTGAGGTGCAATTCAGATTCAGCCAACCATGACTAAGCTTGGTTCATGAAAGCAACAAGGGACTTATGACTTCCTCCATTCGACTAATATGAGATCAATGACTTTTGAATGAATCATAAACTATAGTCAAAAGTATTATCATATAGCAACATCCTTATACACACAAATATAAATAATACAAAAATGACTTACAAAGAACTTTATAATAATACAAATTCCAACGTATGAGTTTTATTTGCAAATACTTAAAATTAAATCATGAATTTTTATTTTGTAGAGAAGGACTAGATGACAGATCTCTACATTCTTACATAATAAATATAGAAAAAAATAATAATGGCATTTATTTGGAAAAAAAAATAAAAATTAACATCCACATAAACAATATCAAATTCATTTGTGTCTAATTCTAATTCAGTGAACCGTGACTAAGTTTAATCCGTGCAACTAACAGGAGACATACGTCTTGTTCCATCTGATTAATAAGCAACCAATAAATTTTAAATCAACCAACAACTTTATTCAAATATTTTGTTGCATGGTTACATTATTATCAACGATTTTAATTTTAATTTTTTTTATAACTATGGCTTAGTTTGATGTTGTGGTGTGCTCTCATATTATCCTTTTTATATTGATAATCTTATCAATATTAATATATTGATATTAATATTAGAAATTTGATTTTTTTTTTAAAAATAAAAAAGAAAAAAGAAAAAAATACGTAAAATTTATTTTAAGAATTTTATTTTTAATTTTTTTCATCTTATAACAATATTATAAAGAAAGTAATCAGCTAGATATATTTTTCACGTTCTTTTTCATGTTTATTTGCATCTTCTCGTGATTAAAAACAAAAAGTTATTTTGAAAAATACAACAGTATATGAATTGTTTTTAATGAAATACTAGAAGGTAAAATCAGATCGCAGAAATACTAAATATAATTATCATTGTTCTCTTTTGGTGAATATTAAAGCACTTATACCTTTATCTAGTTTGTTTCATTTGAAACTCTGCATAATTGAAAGACATTTTTAATTGTAACGAATGGAAAAAGAAATTGCTTTGGAAACAACTAAAGAAATTAAGATTGTTTTATGAATATCGTGTACTATACGCACTGGATGAGAACTGGGCATATGAGACTATTAATTTGGCTGTGCAGTCTATACATCAAAGAATAATTTAACTAGTTTAAATTTTGCAAAGCAGCATTCACAGCATAGCCCAAATTCTTAACGGTGTTAAGATTGAAGCAAGTGAAGAACATACAAAAATCTAATGTGATAGTTGAGTATAAATCACTTCCTAACCCTCAGTCATCACGCTGTAGTATATCATGTATTAGTTTATGGGGTTGCAGGGCCACAAGGGCCAGGGTACCCTCCAAACCATATGAAGAAGAAAAACATGGCATCTCACATTCCACAAAAAATAATATGGTAATATCTCGTGTGTCATGCAATATCTCAAATGATACGAGATTAAAAATCATCCAGAAAAAAATGCTCCCAGAAACGACCCTTTATAGAAAACAATCTACGTCTCCAGTGATAGATACAAATAGAGCATAAACACAAGAAAACAAGAAAAGAACCCGATTGCTACTGCAATTCTTGTAAAAAAGAATTGTTATTGATCTTCTTTTTTCTTTTCTTACAATTTTGCGCCCAAGGCATCTTTAAATAGAATTTGAATCCAAAAATAACTGAAAATAAACTAATTGCTTAACTGTAGCGAACTAATCCTCTAACTTCTTAACTAACTGATTGTTAACTACTTGAACTAACTAAGTGTTAACTCCTGTGCATACATGAGGAGGAGGGAGGTGGAACAAGTAGTTAGACTGTGAGTGGAGAAATTATCTCAAATTAATCTTGAATTTATAACACTCCTCCTTAATTTCTACCACTAACAACTTCAGCATTTACAATGCCTAAATTTTGCCTTAAATAATCAAATGTCTCCTTTGCTAATGCCTTCGTGAATATATTTACCAATTGATCTTCAGATCTACAAAATTCCAGATGGATTTCTCCATTGTTCACTAACTCTCTGATAAAGTGAAATCTTGTATCAATGTGCTTGCTCCTCTTGTGAAACACATAATTTTTTGATAATGTGATTGATGATTTGTTGTCACAAAAGATTGGTGTTGACTCCTTCTATGCTTGTAATAAATCTTTCAATATTCTTCTCATCCAAGTTGCTTGACATGCTGCTGATGTGGCTACTACATACTCTGCTTCAGCTGATGAAAGTGTCACTATAGATTACTTTTTGGATGCCCATGTGACCACGCCTGTGCCTAAAAGAAAGGCATGTCCAGAAGTACTCTTCATGTCATCAATGCTACCAACAAAATCACTATCAGTAAAACCAATCAAACTAAAATCGTTAGTTGTGGAATATAAAATTCTATATTCTGTAGTTCCTACCACATATCTCAATATCCTTTTTCTAACTTGCCAATGTGAGTCTTTCGGTGACTCCATGAATCTTGAGATTAAACCAACCCCATACATGATGTCTGGTCTTGTAGCTGTAAGATACATCAAATTGCCAATTAGTCTTTTGAATGTTGTAGAATCAACATTAGACCCTTTGTTTTCTTTACTATGTTTGGTCCCTGTAGCAACTGGTGTAGGTGTTGGTTTACAATTCAGCATCTTAAATCCTTTGAACACAGCCTTTGCATATTTAGTTTGACAAATAAATATTCATTTCTCTGATTGTACAAATTCTATGCCCAAAAAATACTTCATTAATCCCAAATTTGTTATTTCAAATTCTTTCTTCATTACTGATTTAAATGTGTCTACAGAGAAATTTTCAGTGAAAATTAAATCATCAACATACAAACATACAATCAAAATTTGACCTTCTTTGTTAATTTTTGTGTGCAAAGTAGGCTCACTATTGCTTCAACTGAATCCATTGTTTGTCATGTATGAATCAACCTTGTTATACCATGCTCTTGGTGTTTGCTTAAGACCATAAAGTGCTTTCTTCAATCTGTAGACTTTTTCTTCATGTCTTTGTACTTCATAATCTGTGGGCTATTTCACATACACTTTTTCATCTAGAAAACCATTCAAGAAAGCTGATTTTACATCCATTTGATATACATACCAATTATTTTGAGCAGCTATTGATAAAACCATTATAATAGTATCAAGTCTAGAAATTAGAGTAAATGTTTCATTATAGTCAATTCCATGTTCTTGTGCAAAACTTTTTGCTACTAACCTTGCCTTGTGCTTTTCAACATTTCTATCTGCATCATATTTAGTCTTATAAACCCATTTGACTCCTATACAATCCTTACCTTCAAGTAGAATAGTTAGATCCCATGTTTGATTTCTTTCAATAGCATTCATCTCTTTATCCATTGCTTTTATCCTATGTTCTTCATTAACTGCTTCTTCATAGTACATAGGATCATGAGAGAAAAGAGAAAAATTTGAAACCAAATCTAGTTTATCTTCTTCTTGATTATAAATCTCATTTAAATTTGTCATTTTCTTGCCTTTAATTTTTGATCTTAAAGTGGTAAGAGTTGGATCTGATTCATCACTTACTTGTAAATTTGGAATAGGGTGACATGCATGTCCAGATGATTCACCTTGTTCATACCTCTTAGGTATTCTTATTGGAGTGCTTATTCCTACTTGTGGAGAGGATTGCCCACCTTGCAAATTTTGTTCTTTAGATTCTTCTTCATTCTGTGGAATTGGTGCTCCAATTGTGATGGTGCTACCATCCCATGCTTCTTCTTCCTTAAATTCAACATCTTTGCTAATAATCACCTACTTTGAAATAGGGTTATACAACTTATAAGCCTTTGATTCTTCACTATAGCCAATAAAAATGCATTTCTCACCTCTATCATCAAGTTTTCTTCTCAATTTAGATGGTATAAGAGAATATGCTATACAACCAAATTTTTTGAAATGATGTACACTATGTTTCTTACCACTCCACGCTTCTTGTGGAATTCAATCTCTGACACTCTTTGTTGGGCTTCTATTCAGAATATACACTACACATGCTATTGCTTCTGCCCAATATTCATTTGACAAGTGTTTGGCCTTCAACATGCTTCTATCCATCTCCATGATTGTTTTATTCTTTCTTTCTGCTACACCATTCTGGTGTGGTGTTTACCTTGTAGTCAATTGCCTTTTGATGCCATGATATCTACAAAAATATTGAAATTGATTAGACATATATTCACCTCCTCTATTTGATCTAAGTACCTTGATATAATGGCCACTCTACTTTTCAACCATTGCCTTGAATTCTTTAAACTTTTCAAAGGCTTCAGACTTATTTTTGAGAAAATATATCTATGTCTTTCTGCTAAAGTCATCAATGAAGGTTAGAAAATAAGTACTACCTCCAAATGATGGAGTTTGAATTGGTCCACATAAATTACAATGGACTAGCTCCAATAATACCTTTGCTCTTTATGAGGCTCCTACTAGAAAGCTCTCTCTATGCTATTTTTCCATAATACAACTGTCACATGAACTTCCTGGCATTTCTATTGGTGGTAATCCCTTCATCATATTTTTCTTCTATAATAAATTAAAACCTCCAAAATGTAAATGTGCATACCTTAAATGCCATAGCCATGATTGGTCTAGCTACATGGTTTTGAAGTGGGCTTCTTCTTCTCCTTAGATGCACTCAATTCGAAGAGGGAACATCCGATTCTTGGTCATCTCCACTTTTCCTATCAACCTGTCACTTGGAAACTTGTCTAGTACTGTGCAAACATTATCCATAAAAGATACTCTGTAACCTTTCTATACTAACTGTCTAATACTCATAAAATTATGCTTTAGTCTAGGTACAAAATAGATATTAGGTATAAACCTTCTTTCACCATTTTTTGCCAAAACCTTTATTACACCTTTACCCATTACATCCACTTTGATATCATTTCCTAATTTCACTTCAAATTTTATAAAATCATCAAGACTAGCAAAAAATTCTTTATTCCCTATCATATGATTACTTCATCCACTATCTAAGAACCAAATATCTCTAGCTTTTTCTTGAGTAACATGACAAGTGAGAAATAGACTAGTTTCACTTGGATTAGATTTAGATTCACCTGTTGAATTAGCATTCTACTTGTCCACATATCCTTGTTTCCTTCTGCAGTCACTTGCATAATGACCATATTTTTTACAATAATAACATTGAATATTAGATTTATCAAACCTACGTGAACTTTGCTAGAAGTGATTGTTGCCATGTCCTCTACTACTTTAGTTTTGATTACTGTTTTCACCTTGATTTGGATTGTTCCTTCCAGTTCTGCCTCTACCTCTTCCTCTGAAGTTTGACATTTCTCTTCCTCTTCCTCTGCCAAATGATACCTGAGACTTGAAATCATTCTCAAGAGAAGTGTTCTATTCATTCTAGATTCATGTGTTAACAAAGAACCTATTAATTCATCTACAGATAACTGTTCCAAATCCTTAATTTTCTCAATAGCTACAACTATTGCATCAAATTTACTGGGTAAACTTTTGAGTATTTTTTCTATGATCTTTTGATCCGTGATTGTTTTTGTATTAGATCTAATTTGATTCACTATATTCAACATTTGACCCATAAACTGGTCTATAGATTCTAATTCATTCATTTGCAAATTTTCAAAACTTCACCTAAAAGATTGCAATTTAGCAATTTTTACCTTTGTATTACCTTATAGGTAGTTTCCAAGATTTTTCAGGCCTCTCTAGATCTCGTTGTTGTTGCAACTCTGGAAAAAATAGATTCATCTAATCCCTGTTGGATTATAAATAAAGTTTTTGCATCTTTTTTCCTATTCTCTTTAAGCTCATATTTTTGTGCTTGAGTTAATCCCAGATGGGCTACCTCGTCCTGCAGTTCTACAAAACCATTTTCTACCAAATCACAAACTTCTTGTGAGCAAAACAATGTTTTCATCTTAATTTTCCAAAAATCATTATTTTTACCATTTAAAATGGGAATTTGAGGCTGAGAGATACTGTTGTTCACTACCATGTCAAGTGTTGAAGTGACTAAATTCTCTTTCTAGTCTAGATAGGTTGTTTGGATGGCTTTCTGGTTTGATGTTTCAGAACACAGTCACCGACGTCAGTGGATCTGCCAAGGTCGGTCAGTTAAATGGTGCCGACGTCAGTTCAGTTGCCGATGTCGGTCAGCTGGCTCACTCCTGCACATTGAACTACGACTGTTGCGCTTCACTCCTTCACTCCCTACTAGATTTTTCTTCTGTTGCACTCCAAACTGCTGGCTTTACTCCTTCTAACCTGGCTCTGATACCAATTTGATAGATACAAACAGAGCATAAACACAAGAAAACAAGAAAAGAACCCGATTGCTACTGCAATTCTTCCAAAAAAGAATTTTTATTGATCTTTTTTTTTTCCCCTTACAATGCTGCGTGCAAGGCGTCTTTAAATAGAATTTGAATCCAAAAATAACTGAAAATAAACTAATTGCTTAACTGCAGCTAACTAATCCTCTAACTGCTTAACTAACTGATTGTTAACTACTTGAACTAACTGATCTCTAATTGTCAGTGAACTAACTAAGTGTTAACTCTTGTGCATGCATGAGGAGGAGGGAGGTGGAACAAGCAGTTAGACTGTGAGTGGAGAAATTATCTCCAATTAATCTTGAATTTCTAACATCCAGATTTTCTATAACATTCTTACGAATAACAATAAAAATTTAACTATATAGATAAATATGGCATCTCACATTCCACAAAGAAAGAATATGGTATTGTCTCGTGTACCATGCAATATCTCAAAAGATATGGAGAACAAAAACCGTTAAGAAAAAATGCTCGCAGATAGGACCATTTAACAGAAAACAATATGGTCTCCAGATTTTCTACAACTTTCTTACAAACGGCAATAAAAATTCAATTGTACAGAGCATAACGCGTAATAGTCATACCTTATATAGAGATCTCTAAAATTTCTATGTTTTCTGCCCCAGGCTCTATTAAGACGCACGCAAACAGCCCACAACCGAGTATTGTATTACAGGCCATGGCACGGGTCTATAAAAGAAGACAATCGTTTTTAATACAAATAACAGACTACCCTTCCCCCGCAAAAAATGCAATGTTAAATAGTTTAAATGCTGTATATTAACTCCATGATGAAAACACTATAAATAGGCATAAACTTAAAAATTATATGAAACTAATCTTCTGTTCTGATTATTATTGAATGAATAAAAAATTATTTAAGTATCATTAATTAAAAGTCAACTTAAAATTATAAATGATATGTGTAATTAAAAAATCGAATAAATTACAGACTTTTTAAAATTGACTTATGCAATTTTAACATTGCTATTTTTAGTAATTTTTATCTTTTAAAAGACTGATATGAATCTAGTAAATAACATTATTCTAATGTGCTCTATTCAAATCTAAAATTATTTAATTTCAATCAACACAAAATGGTATTAACATATATTTGTTTACAAAAATTCAATGATTCTAGACCATCAAACAACACAATACTTACAAAAGTAATATCATCCAATTCCTTATGTTCTTCAAAAGATAAATGCTACCTTGCTCTAACATCCATGTTAGCTTAATCAACATCCCCAAAGTGTTTCTAATGGTGTTGAGCAGAAAATGAAAAATAGTTTTATGAATTTTGATTTAGAAGTCAATTTTATAATATAAAAGACAAATAAATTTAAAAATGCATGCACATTTGGATTGGTTAGGTCAATTGCATTAAGGGTGGAAATTCACAAGGTTGAATCTCATCAACAACAAAGGCAAGTTTTAACATTTTTATTCAATATCAGTTGGCTATGGGCAACCAAATATCATGTTATGTATGATAGTTACACTCAAAGCTCTAATTCTAACCTTAACTGGAAGTTATTCACATAGTTACACATGAACCACCCTTTTTAAAACCTTATAATAGATATATAACTTTTCTCAATTCAAAACCCTCAATCAAACTTGATCTCATTGTCATATCAAAAATAATATCATTGATGGTGGGATTATATAGAGATTAGATATTTTAAATATAATAATTATGGTATTATTAGTTTGGGTTAAATACACATCAAATAAATCTCCGCATCCTTATACACACACTAAAATCTAGCATTAAAAAATGAATGGTGTCTATCATAATATCATAAATATATATAGAATCAAAAGAGTTATATTCTAAATAGTGAGGGCGATGGTTGGTTATATCCATCTACCAAGGTCCAAATCTCTCTAGATACCCAACACGAAGAGTCAGAAGGTCAAGGAAAGAATTATTCCTTTGGTAATTTTGACAATGTGGATACCCCTTACCCATGATTGCTTAGCCAATGATTAACCACTTTTAAGTAATAGATGAGGGTTAAATTAGGTTGGGTTCATCAAATTATTAACCATTTTTTAATAATTCATGAGGGTTAAATTATAGAATATCCTACACACAATGATGAATAAAAGTCTTTTAAAGTAGGATAATTAATTGGAAACTCAGATAAATGAATATTATAAATTAAAGTGCTAGGTTATAATAAATATTTAAAGTATATTAAAAACACTAATTCGATTACATAAACCCTAGGAAGAGATAATATTATCTTATCGACAAATAGATAAGCAGATATGCAGAGGTGGAAACATGCAAGAATAAGATCATGTTCGAGTGATCAAATTATGGCAATATTATTTTTGGAGAGCTAAAAAATTACATCAACCTTGGGACACTTTCATTGACATAGTTATCCTAATGTCCATGACTATATCTAGTACAAAATATTAACTATATTATAAAATGACCATATTGAGCTTCTAGGTTTTCTATCACCTTTCTACTAATATATGTATTAGTGCACATAGGATGTATTTGATTATTTATGGATAAAATCCTAGATCTTCACCTTAGGTCTTTGTACCATACCTAAAATGGGTTCATGTGCTCATGAATTTGAGCTGACCTCAAGAAAACCAATTTTAATGAGTGTTACTTACATATCTAATACTCTAACGAGGGTGTTAGATGTGTATTTATCTCCTAAGTATTAGATTATGTGTACACAATGGTGTAATATATTATATGAAATGGTATGCAATGATTTGGCTTATAAATTGATAAATACTACTCGTTAGTAGTTCCTTGAGTTCGTTAGACCTATAATAGTACTGCTCTAATGACTAATATGAAAATAAGTAAGAAAATGATAGTATAACTCAGTTGTACAATCCACTTTTGTGAGTCTAGATAGGTGCTTTCATGGTATTTGATATATAAATAATGAATTAACTTATAGTTGTATTTATACCATAGATTTTGTAAAAATATAATGTTAGGGTTCAATAAGACAAATAGGCTAATCTATATGTTCTAAAACATTTGTAATTTAGATGACATTTGAGGACAAGATAATTGATAATAATATACACACTTACATCAATGCAAGTGCCCCTCTATGGGATGAAAGTGTCTAGAAGGATAAGAAGTTGTTAAGGATATGAAAATGATAGTGAAATAAATATATTAGGTTTTAATTTTATTTTATAGTGTAAGATTTTTTTATCATCAGAAATGATAGGGTCAAAATATAAGATATAGTTACATATAGTGAGACAGAGAATGTGAGCCTTTCAGCAACAAGAAGGTATACAATTCAAGGGTGGGTCTTTGATATGTATTTTTTAAGTATAAAACATTGAGATGATATATAAATTATATTTGTTATGTATAGTTTCTCACCTTCACCTCCATCCTCATTAATTATTCTCCTATTTTTAACTTCAACTATTTGTAAAATTCATTTCCTTTTTATATTTTATGGTTAAATATACATGAAAAAATAAAAAAATCATAAGATTAAAATGGATCTAACTCTCTCAAACTAAGAGTAAAATCACCATACCAATTTTGATTTATTCAATTTAAAAAAAAATATTGCTACCCATTGTGTGATCCAATAAAACAGAGAAAAAAGTAAGTGAAATATTTTTTTCTCCAAATACTACTATGGTGACTCCATTGGTCATAAAATAGTGCATTCAATTTATAAATTTATTTAATCTTTTTAATTAAAATGTTATTAATCTAATGGTATTAAATGTTGAAATAGAAATGTTTATATGTATTGATTTGATATGCTACATAATTTACAAAAATCCAAAACTTTTTAAAAGTAGAAAATTGCATTAGTGTTAGAGAGTGTCCATCAAAACTAAAATAGATATTACTCTATAGGCCATCTATATGTACAAATTATGTACAAATACCTAAAAAAATAGTTTTGTTAGAAAAAATAACTTGTAGTTTCTTGGGACAAGTCCATGGGATGAAGACATAGGTGCATTGTATCCTTGTCTCACTAATTTAGTTCCATCTTAGTTAACCATGGGCCTAAATTTTGTATCTTGTTTTATGTGATCACTTTCAATGGTTCGCTAATGAACTTTTTGTTATGTGTTATTGTACATAAGACCTTACAAAAATAAAACCTTAGATTTTTCACAATACAAAATATAAATATCAAATAAAAAATAGGTTCAAGAAGTAAAGAAAAATTTCTTAACTATCCTTAGAAACTTTGTGTAACTGATTATTACATACATAACCAAAATGAGCCTCATGTTGATGTAGTTATCCCTCCTAGACATATTGTGGTATTCATGATTATGTAGTTAAAATGACTATACCTACAAGATTTACTGAAATGGTCAAAAATATATTCTCTCGACCTCAAATAAACAATATTCAAACATGGTTTATGACTATTATCATACTATAGAGTTTAAATAATAATAAGTAGTACTCTTTTGATATGTTTCTAGTGTAATTTCTAAAGGGATATAGTGGTGGTTCAATGAGTGGTATTGATGTGATTTTATAAGAGAATATCTGGAATAATTTTTCTAACTAGCTTTACAAAATGTGTGGGAGAGATATTATGAAATGTCTTAATTTCAAAATGTGGTTTTTGGAGTATGAGATAAGTCTACAATGCAGCCTTGTCCTACTATAGTAAACTTATCCTAGAAGACCAAAAATAGTTAAGACATGCCTATCATGAGCTTGTGGGTTGAAATGGATGAATTTAACTAAAATAGTGGTGTATATATTATATTTTT
>JARHVA010000422.1:4750000-4795000 GCA_037957365.1 Torreya grandis | reverse complement strand
AAATATATGTACTTTTTTTAATAATTTTTTTTCAATATTTGAATGCAAATATGTATTTTAAAAAACATATGAAGAATAAAAAATTTGAAACTAGAGGAAATAGGATTGATTCAAACAATTTTTAACAAGGTGCAAAAGCATAATAAAATGGGGAGGAAGGCCTAGAAATGTGCCCTAAATGTGTGCATGACTTATAGTTAGATAAAGGTAGAAATAAAAGTAAGACATGTAAGGATGTACATGCTCCTCAAATGGGGATGAGATTATATGTGATCATGTAGAGATGTGATATCATGTATGTGTCATAGGGTGTAAGAGATGCAATAGTTAGTGGAGTGCCATAAATATAAGTGTTTTGGATTAGTTTAATTAATTAAAAATGAAGAGGGTAGTTACCTATAGTAAAAAATAAAACTAAGGGATACAATTATGTTTGAATAATATGTAGAAAAATTAATAGTTTAAGAAAAACAAAAAATCTATGTAAAATGAAAATTCAAGTAGTTAACCAATGATATTAGTGACGAACATGGATGTCATACCCTTGGTGTTATATGAAATAATGACTTATCTTGAATAACAAGTGCCAATCATAGATACCTCTAAATATTAATAGGGGTCATATGTTGTAATGTAACTCTTGTAATCATTACTCATACACTCATGTAAACTTATATCCTCATGTGTATGAGAAAGTGTGTCAACCTTAACCTATACATGTGGTGAAGCTCTTTGAATAATATAGTGTATATTAGGAGATGGAGGCTTATTTATATGGTATTCATTCCAAAAATATAATTCTATAATCTTTTTTAAAGAAAACATTAACTCATTATTATATATTAAAAATATTGTAATATTTATAATATTTTAAATTAACTATAAAGGTACCAATGCATTAATGATTCAAGAATCACAAGTGAGCTAATTAATATCCAACATGTGTCTATCATATACAAGTTACTTCACCTTTTGTTTATAAGGTATAAATCCATCAATTAAATAACTTTTAAAAAAATCGAGAATACATACTTATTTCAATTAAAAAACTCAATTGTTTATCAATTTATCAATGTTCATTTGTATTTAAGATGCTAATGAAAATTTATCCTAAGATTAATTTTAAATTTAATTTATTTTCAAATGATTAATTATTAGTTCTTTACACCAAATCATTATGAATGTGAAGAAATTATAATTTAAGAAAACTATCAAAGCTATAGTATTTCAATAGTCCATGAGTTAAAATTGCAAGAGTTTCTAGATAAAACTCCGTTAGAATGAATTTTTATTATTCTAAAACCTTTAATCAATCTTCCCTAGATGAAAACATTAAAAAACATATTCTTCCTAAGAGAAACATCACTTCCATAACTTATGGCACCCCTAAGATACTAAACAAGGGGATCCCCATCAGACCTAGTATTTGAAATTAAAATTTATATGTAGTAGTAACAAAAAACAAATGGTCAAGTGAATATATCTATAAATGGAATAGAGTAATGGAGAATAAGAGCCATGCAATTGGGTATAATTCATGTGGTTTAGGGAATGTTAATAATTATTTATATAAAGTGCTTGTGACTATATTAATGTGTATACACCTTGATTATTCAAATTGTTCATTATTACCATAGACATAAATATAAGCTATAATGTAATTGGATTTTTTTGTTTGGTACTACTTCAAATAAATTATAGAACTACATATGACAATGCTTTTATTAAATTATCACACCATAAGTGGTTGAGTAAGGCTATGATGACAGAAACCCTTGTGTGAACATGTGTGAAGAGAGTTTACTCAACCTTACTAAAATAAATAAGAAAAAACCAAGCCATTTCAACATGTTTAATATGACATTTTATTTAGTCTTTACCATAAATGGTGTCAATGCTTAATTTTTAAAATGAGGGTATTTTTTTGGTAGCTTTATTAACCCAATTGATACCCTCCATATTTATTATAAGATTTTCATCATCCATTTTAAATTTAATGAGAATATCCTAAAATGGATCTAGTAATACATGATTTCAAGGACTCTATAAATGAATGAAAAAAATGCATAATTACTAGTCTATGTAAAAAGGGTCATGTTTATGGGGGTTTGTACATCTGGGTTCCAACATATTTTTATTCTTTAGCTATTCAAAATGTTAAAACAACCAATTTAGCAAGACAAGACTATGATTGAACTTTTGTTTTAATTCTACATGTGGTATTATTATTTCAATAATTTATTATATAGTTTAAATGTTAATTTTCATAGTGACCACTAACTAATAGTTAATATAACAATGGATAAGTGGTGGATTGAGTCTTAATTATAGTATTCACAATTAGATGTTTGTATCATAATATGTTGTGGACTAGTAGACTTGAGAGGATATTGATGGCTTATGTGTGAATTGATGGATCACGTAGTGAGATGGATCATTAGTTTCACATTATGGGATCTATTTAAACATTATGGGGGTGGATAAATGAAAAATGGAATGAAATACATCTCATCACCTGGTATTGCAGTGTGATCATGCCAAGGCCTAGTAAACAAGAATAAAATATTCTAGACTTATGGCACAAATGTTATAAATTTTAACCTAGTCTTACTTATTAATTGAATAAATTAATCAAATATAATATTTTTAAATATCCAAGTAATAATATAAATTTCCTATGTTGTTATATTTTGGTTTGAACTTCTTTCACTATTTTTAATGCCTCTGAAATTTGATATGCTTGCCAATAGATTCTATAGCTTCTAAATATTAGTAATGTAGGGATGTTTCATGATTTATGATATTTATATTTAATTTTAAAATGTAATAAACAATACTTATATCTATGTACTATTATTTTATTAATGATTTATGAATGTTGAATAATAATAAGACCACTAGTTACAAATGAAGTTATGATTAATAAAAAAAATATCCATAATTTATGAAATATGCTTGGTAATGTAAATAAATTATTGGACTCAAACTTATATATTTAATATCTAAATTAAATCTCAAGTGGATATCATGTCTAGGTTATAATTTGAATTCACTATGTTCTGATAGTTTGGTATGAATTACTTGGGTTATTTGAAATTTCTATGAATTCTATGATGGTTGAAAATGAATTAATTAGTTTGTAAATCTAAGTGTTGTAGGGATAATTTATGATTAGTATTATTAATATTTACTTTATAAATGGATATAATAACACTTAGCTCTCTATACTATCATTTTTTTAATGACATATGAATGCTAAATAAGAATGAGGCCATTGGTCATGAATGAACTTGTGACTTATAAATAAATAAACCTACTTAATTAAGTAGGATTAATAATGGAAATATATTTATATGATCAAAAAGAGATTATTTATTTTCTAAAATAAAGATTTAGGGGATACTCTACAGCCTACAGGGCCTTAGGAAGTGAAAAATATTATGATTGTAACCTTTTTTTTGGCCTTAAATGGTGACATATTGTTACTGTGACCTAAAATAATGCATGTTAATCTCATTTCATAAATAAATATATAGATTTTTAAAACTATAGCTAACAATAAATTTTTTTAAATTGACCCTTGGATGGTTGGATGTTGAACTAATATCTAATAATATAAAATGAGTTACTTTGACATTACTAGGTGAATTAGTGAGACTTGTATGATTTACTACATACTAGACAACCTTATGCCATTATAAAATGTTAAAGGATCTGTATTAAAATACTATATTTATTTTCTATTGTTAAGAAAATCTTATGTTTTTATTCAGAAAAGAGTCATATTTATTCTCTTGTCACCTAACTATGTTGTGACTAGATACTCATAGTCATTAGGAAGTACGAGGCCATTTATAAATTATTGTACATATAGAACATTATGTAATTTGGTGATGACCATTAAAACCTTTAGTTTTATTTGATTTTAAGCACTAATAAAGATATTTTATTATATTTACCTTCATTTGATTATAACATTTTATCCATTCAATGTGTTTTTCACCATTCTAAAATTAATCCTCATGTGTGAGTTTGGTATCCTATTAATGATGAATGATTATTCTAATTAGAGAAATCCCATATCCATAAATCATGGAATTAATAATAATTTATTTAGGATTCTATGAATTGTGTATCCATAAGGTTATAATTATGAAAGTGTCACCATATCAATGGATGTAACTTGGTCACAATAATAATAAGACTCAACATATTATTCACCATGTGATATCTATCGCTTTATATAAAATAAATTTATTATTTGGATATTTGTTAATGATTGAGATGGGACATTCATTTATTTAATAATGTGGTACTTATTAATTTCTACTTATATTTTAGTTTTATTAATGTGTCCTTATAATATATTATTGAATTTAGGTCATGAGGGGCCACAGAAAAGGTGATTAATATTATAAAATATAACTAGTGATTATTATGTGGAGACCATATGCAGACTTGTATTGAGGCTATATAACACTCATCCAAATATCGAGATCTCCCTTTAGGAATAAGTGAGTGGATTGAAACTCCATAAATGTGTTAACCCATGAATTATTAGAAGCCATGACTTATCTATTTTGAGATCCATAGAAAATGTGATCTTAACCCCAATATCTTGTGATTAACACTTTGTGAAAGTGTCACACATATTTAGAGACCCCATTCTATAAAAAAAAAGTAAATTTGTAGCTTTGGTAGGTATTTCATATGCCATTTTGTGTCTTTGGACCTTATGAAAAAGTGTTAAAGAAGATAAAAGGTGGCCAAAAGTGGATTTTTGTAGTAATTTTTAGCACTATTGATGACTATGAAAAAATAGTAAATATTTAATGGCCACATGATTATCTTTAACATAATGCCTAAATCCTTAGGAATCATGATAAATATCATTGGCATTAGTTAGGAATGTAGACCCCACATGATCATGACATGTGTCATTCTTAAGACACCTTGAATACACATAAAGGGTTTGGGGGCATGATAAATTTGATGTTGATATAGATACATTAGTTTATGAGCCTTATTTTATTATAATTTGAGATATGATATGATGTATGATGTGGTGGTTTCAGGGAATGGGAGGGATCCAAAATTATTGTATCACATGTGGTGTTGAATATCTTATAAAACTCCCTAGAATCTAAGATGTCTAAGGACTAGTGGGAATTCATATTATGTTTAATAAATTTTGAATTTTGTGGTGATCATAACATTGTTTACTATTGATAGAAAATATAGGTTATGTGGTCCTGCATAAATTATATGAGAACATGGGTTTCGATACCCTATGTAAATAGATAAAGAGAGTGATGACTATACATTATTTTTTAAGATAATTCTATATAACTAATGAAGTTGTCCCCTTTTATTAAAAATGTGTAGAATTTGTTTGTGAATTATATTAATAATATAAATCACATGGACCTATAATGATATGTGTTTTGTTATATATATTTGTGCCATATCCATAAAAAATTAATATCCACTTAATATGATATGTGTGTGTGTGTGTGTGTAGAGAGAGAGAGAGAGAGAGAGAGAGAGAGAGAGAGAGAGAGAGAGAGAGAGAGAGAGAGAGAGAGAGAGAGAGAGAGAGAGAGAGAGAGAGAGAGAGAGAGAGAGAGAGAGAGAGAGAGAGTTATATATAAATGTAGATAGGAAAGGCCTCATTTCATTGTTAGTAATAGGAGGATAAATGAAGGGATGTGTTTTATTGTGTAACAAGAATCACATAATGGAAAATAATATGATTTATTATATTATCCAATCAAATAAATCCTTAATAATATACACATTCACAATGAATTCTTATGCCTTATCTATCTCTTTATTATCAAATGTAGATTCAAGCCTCTTCTAGATTTGCATTCACTATCCTTTTTTTATAGACTTCTCAACCTTGCTCTAGACTTATCTCTTTTAATTTCTATATTGCCCCTATCTTATCTATGGCCTTTCTCTTGTATTTATATCTCTAATTTTACCTTCCTTCCTATGTCCACTTTTTTCCCCAAGATTGACTCTCATTTATTTCTATTAGCCTCCTCTTCATCTTATTTACCCTATGTTGGAGTTGAATCTGATTTGGGTTCACTTGTTATTTTTTATCCTATGTTTTTAGGTGTGTATAGGTTTTGTATTTATGATAATATTTAATACACAAATATAAATTTTAGGAGCTTTCATGTTGTTTTTATCTTTTAAAGGTGATCTTGTAATTACTTGCATAACTAACTCAATTCACACTTAGCACACAATTCCTCACCTTTTGAGGAGTAAGAACATTTTTCACACACCAAGAAGGTGTTTTAAGGTCATGATGGGATTATTTGTAACTCCCTCTTCTTTCCTATAACTTTATTTTAAGAGCTCTCTCCTCTTCTTCTCTACATTTAAAGCTCCCTCCTCTTCTTTATTCTTTTACCTTCTAAGCTTTTATTGTGAGAATAGTTCTTTATAGGTCTTCTTAATATATAAGTGGGATTTTTGTATTAATTTAATTTCCCACTTTAAAACTTGTGTATTGATGTTTTTGGCTTTGCTCATTTTGGGGTTATATGGATTCTAATATATCTATTATTTTCATATTTTTAAATGTTATTTATGGTGGTATTAGCATAAATACTTCATGATATTAGACTATTTTTTTGTTTAATTTTGATACTTGAGTGTGTGCAGGAAATTTGGATGTGATTTTCATTTTCTTTTTGGCAAGGGCTTGCACCCTTGTGACTAATTTTAATGCCTTTCTCCATTTTTTAGGATAAACCATTATTATTATTTTTTAATCTTAGTCCTCTAACATGAAGTTTTAGGTTCTTTTTATCAATATTTTGAGCTGGTTTTAATTCACTTCAGATTATTTGATCCTTCAAATCATTTTTTAAATACAATGATATTTATTTTCATTTTTTCTCAATCTTAAACAAACTTTGAATGTAAGCTTCATATCACAATCTATTTATGTTTTCTTTCCTTGCTACTATGTGGTTTTTTATTCATTTTTATTTTATTACTATAGTAATCTTCATTCTACCACAAGGCATTTACCATTAACTACATTTTAATCTTCTCGGTGCTATCATAATTCTTACTTTTGTAGATCCTTTGATATTTTCTTGTCATCATTTGCCTAAATTGGAATCTCTAATTCATTATAATATTCTTAGATATTAACTTTTGTCTCATATTTACCATCTAACTATGTTTTTCTACCATTCCTTAATTTACTATATTTTGGAATTATGTTCTCTACTTTTATAGTTTATTTTTCTAGTTTTATGTATCTTTTCACTTAGAATTTAAATGTTTCATGCCATTTGACCTAATTTTTTCCAATTGTATACATGTTATGATTAATTTTTATTGTTGAGTTTGACATAATAAGGTGTTACATATCTCTTATAAAAAATGTTTTTTAGTAAATGTTTCTTATTGTATTCTCTATTTTCTAAGGGTTCCATATGTTTTTTTACTTGGAGAGTTAGATATGTGTATCTTTGAGGTACTTTGAAAATATCTTGATAGGTTTGGTGGTTATTTTTAAATCTAACTCTTATCCACTTCTCTTTATATTAATTTTGTTTATATTTGTTTTTAATACATCATAAATAATGAAATAATTAACTCTTGAGGTTAAATAAACACTAATTTTCTCTCACCATTTTTTACTTCTTAATCACTTTTGTAGATAGAAAACTATTCTACGAATCTACCTTCTAATGTAATTAGAAGCCACAGTTTTGGCATATCAGGTTAGTGATAAAAATTAAATAATATGCCATGACCTCATGTTATTTCTTATTAAACATGGTCAAATGATGTGTATGAAAACCATCCCATAGCTGAAGAATCCTTAGCTAAAGACACCTATGCTGATGACACCCTTCTTCAAGACATTCTTGTTGATGACCCATCTGAGGAAGAATCTGGTCTACCAAAAAAAGATGAAATGTCCCCTACCCATGTCTTTGATAAAACCTTAAACCCCTTTTTTAATCCATCTCCTTTCAAATGACTTACTAAATTCTCCCCTACCTCCACAAGTAAAAAACCCATATCTATGCCCAATCCCTGAAAAGGGGAAGATAGCCCTAGGAGTATATAATTCAATAAATTGATGTACAAAAAAATTGAAAGTAGCGTGAAACTAGGTGAATTTAAAGAGAAACTAGAAGCTATTAAGAGGTCCATGGCCTCTTTCATAAAATATTAAAATGACCTTAAAGCATAAATTCTCAAGCTCAAACAAAAATTATATAAGTAAAAATAAATGAAAGTCCTACTAGAGAAATAAGATAATGATGGGTCAAGGTAAGAACTCACTGAAGACTCTTAATTTTTATCAAAGGATACAAATAAAATTAGAATCCCCTAGATGAAGGAAAAATTCACTCTCCCAAAAGGACCTTCTAAATTATTTGAGGAAGAACTAACCAAGAACTACTGTTGTTCAAGACCAAGGAAACAAATCAAATCACTTTAACAGAGAAATAAAATTTAGAGGAAGTCTAATATTCTTTCTTGGATCTTTCCTATATATATATATATATATATATATATATATATATATATATATATATATATATATATATATATATATATATATATTTGTCTTAGTCTATTTTTTTCTATTAGTAGGCATAAGTTTTATTGATGGTTTCTATTTGGCAGCCTATAGGGCCTTGTTCTTTGACTTTTGGTCTTATTTTGTTAAAAAATTTAAAGACATCTTTATTTAACCTATCAAATAAAAAACTATATCATAAATAACACATTATCTTTTATATTATTATCATTTTGAATCTTTTTGCAACATATATTTCTTATAAATCTCTCTCCATGTTTCTTTATGCATTCAACATACTTTGTTTCTAATATGGTTTCTTACAATAAAGTTTATTATTATGAAGGTCATCTCAACTGAAAAAAAAAAAGGTATATTAAAAGGAAGTTTATTGGAAAAAAGTCATCCACATTAATTATAGCCTTAAGTGAGTTTTACCATTTTTGTATATTTTCACTAAAAAAAATATTCTCTAAATCAAAATTTATAATGCTTATGTAAAACACAGTAAGTATAATTTTACATGTAATGAAGCTCATTTAAGTTTTATTCTAGAAATCCTTAAAACATTTTTTTGGTATTTTTATGTGGACTTATATTTAGAAGATAATTTATCCAGTTTATTTAATTTAATAATGATTTAAATAAAACTCAATATTTTTATCAAAAAACCAAATCCATTCTAATTTTATTTAATCCTACATTTAGATGCAGGGGATCTAGGGTTAATAAATATAGAATTAGTTATTACACAAGGGTAATAAATTAATTTATATTATGGACATTAATATAAAATTTAGATATAAAATATTTTAAATATATAAAATTGAGATGTCTAAAAATGATAAGGTACAAATATTGAAAGATATTAGAGTAAATAAGAAATAGTAGTTTTTATATAGTTTACTATGTGCAAACAAATCCTAACTAAAAACAAGTGTAAAATATGCAGGATCAATGTCTTCGATAAGTCATTAGATTATATAAATTATATTTTTATGGCCATGAAAACTAGCCTTAGATGTAGACACTAGTATAAACACTCCTATTAAATTATGAAGGAGGTGTCTATTATATAATGACTAGATCTAGATAAAACTAACTTTATTTTTCTATATTTTACATCACCTTTCTATCGGCATATTTATATATGGGATATAGATTTTTACTTCTTACTAATTTATTAAACCCTATATCTTCAACCTTATTCACCATTAGAATGAGTTTGCAAGAAAATGGTTTAGTGATAACATGTTGTTAACCTACAAAGACCACTCTATTAATGGGCATTGGTTATCTATACAATAATCCAAGGAGGGCCTTAATATTATTTATTTTACCCATATTTTTGGTGAAGTTTTTGAAAAAGGGTGTACTATATTATATAAATATGCATGGAGTCATCTATCTTTTGATTGACAAATCTCGCTCATTGTCTTCACTTTAAATGTTTCATACCTATAATATGAATTCTCCTATGCTTAATATGGAAATAGGGACATATATAATAGAATAGAGTGATTTTGTAGCTGATATATTTATTTTTGGTTGATGATTTACTCTTATTTTGCATATAGGAATGAGAAGGCTTAGACTTGTATTTATAACACACATTTTCAAAATATCTCATAGAATAATTCAATAAGAAAAATAGGCTAACACATTGATTTTGATCATTTTATAATTTGTATTAATTCTTTCTAATAAACATGAAATAAGTATCTAGATACTACCATTAGTGGTAATGTCCCTTTGTGGTTGATAGTGTCCAAAGGGATAGAAAAAATTTACAGATTTGAAACATATAGTGAACGATGTTTATGAGTTTTTTTATGTGCAACATAGGGTGTAAACATTGTAATTTCATCACCTTCATTTTTAATTTGGAATCAAAATGATTATTTTCAACAATGTGTAAACTAGGTAAAACAATCATTGACAAACCCAATTTTTATCATACACTTCATGTGCATTTTCTAAAACATAACATGACATGTCTCTGATTGGGGAAATATACCATATCTAATCATCATATTCAATGAATTCATCTCAAGTAAAATTGATAATGTGAAAGAGATGTTTTTTATTACTTAGGTTGAATGGTTATTCAAATTTTTAAAGTCACATCACTTTGCATTAAATTAATTAACCTAATATTCCTCTAATGGTAAATTCAATAGATCTTTTGAATTTCTTAATTTGTTAATTAATTAATTAAAATATTCTTCAAAAAATATCTAGAATCATGACATCATATTAAAATTACATAAATGTTTTCAATCATTTATAAAATATCATAAAATATTTTATAACCCATGCCTAATTAATGCAAATCTATCCAAAGTATGTATTGAATTTTCACTCCAAATTTTATTGATCCTCCACCACATATCTTGATTATCATCTAATGATAAACATTTATTTATATAATCTTTAAATAAATGGTTTATTTTCCATATCTAAAGGCCATAACATTCTATTTTGATTCATTTTTTCATCTAATTACTTAACAATCAACGAATAGCACTTGGGGAGATACCGTCGAAAGCAACACAACATTGATGAAGTTCTTGAGATACATATATGGGTACAAATGTATATGTATACCGATTGAAATTAAAATCCATGATGAAGTCAATTTTATTGATTTAAATTATATTTGTTTATCTCTTTTATATATTTTCCAACCTAAAGGATCATTCATAAGATGTTATGTTTGTCAATTTGTTTTAGTTTGAATAACTAACAATTAATTAACCTCTCTATTAATCATAATCTAAATTTATAATTTCAATATCTATTAATTCATTATTTATACAATAATTTACCATTTGGATGTGTATTTTCCACCATTTACCCTTTTTGGGGCCAATCCATTCCATCTCATAGTTTTCACCCGCTTGGGGGTGAATCAAATTGTGTAACCTATTATAGGATATCTAACACCAATATTTTATTTCAAACATTATAAGTGGATATGATATTA
Source organism: Torreya grandis (assembly GCA_037957365.1). Taxonomy (NCBI): domain Eukaryota; kingdom Viridiplantae; phylum Streptophyta; class Pinopsida; order Cupressales; family Taxaceae; genus Torreya; species Torreya grandis. The sequence continues at coordinate 4,783,445 of JARHVA010000422.1, read as the reverse complement.
GGTCATGACATATATTTTCATTATTTTATTGAGAACATAATATGACCCACAATCCTATTGAGAAAATTCTATAATCATTTAATCTTGAAATTAGATCATTTTTATCCTAATTTCCCTTATTTTTTTTCAAATTTTATGGGATATCTAACCACATAATTTTTTTAAACACATGAATCACACCATAATCCTCTTGAGAATATTATATATACCTATAATTATGAAATTAGATCATTTTGAGCTTAATTTCCCTTATTTTCTTCTAATTTTTCCATATTTTGCATATCAATAGGAATACTTTGTGTATAATTGGATTCACTTCACATAATCAGAGGTATGTATATAATAATTAGTGGTATTGTTTTCTATTACATTTTATGGTTTTATATGTTTTTAAATAAAATTATGGATTTACCATTCTAAATTATGTGATCATGAGAAAAATTGTAGTATCCAAGGAAACTTTTAGTGGCAAATCTTCACTAATTCATGAGTATTCTAGCTTTATAATTTTGTATTTGGTAATTTTTTATGATATTCAAAAGCCTAAGATCACCTGAATTTTTTGTGTGCAAGTTAATTTTAAGGTCAAATTGCCTACTATTTAAAATAATTTCATTCATATATGTGTTTTTCATTAGTACCTTGCAAGGCAATCTATGTACATTCACCTCACATCACACATGTAGACAATTATCTACATATGATGGTGGTCATATAAATATGATAAAAAGCATAAGAATATCTTCATATGTTGACAACTATCTGTATATGATGATGACCATCCACATATGTCAATGGAAAGCATTGATATGATGTCGACAGCCTTCTGTACCTACTGATGACCTTTTGCATCATGTCAATGGCCATTAACACCTACAAATGGTTGTTTGAATTATGTCGATGGATGTTTGTACCATGTTGATGGTTAATGGAATCATGCAGACATCCCTCTGTAAGTACAATGTTAACTAGTAAACTTCAAGAGGATGTACTTTTTATATGTAGACTCAGATTATGATGATTTGGTTTTTTAAATTGTATAATTTTTTGAGAGGAATATAAATATGTAATAATATTTACATTTAGAGACATTTTGTATTCATAAAATCTTGAATTTCCCACTTGATCACTTCATTTACCTAAGCAATTAATACCTTCTAAATTGATTGCCACCATTACAAATCCAATTCACCTAGGAATCTCTAAAGATTTTTTAATATAACCCACTAAAATTAAACTTGGTAGTATCATGATGAAAATGGTATATTCTTGACCAAAACATTAGATTCATGACTAAAATTGTTGATTCTTGACCAAAATGATGGATTCATGATGAAAGAGGTGCATTCATGACTAAAATGTTGAATTTTTTATGAAAATAATGGATTCACTTTGTAAAATGTGGATCTACTATTCAAAAATATGACTAATAAATAAAGTCGCATTCTTGCTCATTTAGGCAACATTTAAGGTGATTATTTTATTAAAACCACATTTTTCTCATGATTTTTCATTATATATAGTTAATTTAGATTTATGTTGCATATAAAATTCATAAAATATAAGGTATAATAGTGTCATTTTATTTTATTCCAAGCTACCCATTGAAGAGAACATATTAAAAATCTAACTTCTTTGCCCCAGTGTATTATTTCTAAAAACCACAACTAAAAAATTTTACTTGATTTCTAGCAAGTTATGTTAGTCAAAGCCTTGGTTTATATTCAACCAAATAGTTTAGAAAACATTTTTGATGTAACTAAAATTTACATTTGCATTTAGTGTTTTATAACTTTTTTATGTTTTCATTTAGTTGTATGTTTGGTGTGATGTTTTGTGCTTGAATAGTCTATCATCCCTATACAATTCCATTTCCCCCTTTAGGTATCTTGGGTGACCAAAAACATATATATTATTATTTTTATATTTTATTGATGTCTAATTTATGTATGTTATTTTAATTCCCACTATTATTTGTGTGGAGTGGACCTCATCATGTTCTCACAATCTTATAGTGCATGGTGATTGGGATTTCATTGCCTAGTGTTCATAGCAACCCTTCACATTTTATAGGGTATATAAATTATGGCTATATTTAATCATTATTAGTTGGTCATTTGTGTGTTTAACCACTTCTATGAATTAGTAAGGATCTCATGCTCAAATACATACCTTAGAAACTATCCCTTAGATACCTATTTTTTGGTATCATTTCATTGAGACCTTTATGGCTGAAGTGAAGATAAAGGTACTATACCTTTCCATGCTTCATATTAATATTTATTTTATAATATATTATTTAGACCCATGTACCACAAGGTATATCAAGGAGCATCTTCATATCCTTGTAAAAAATTATCTTAAAATCATCATCCATAAACTATTATGTAGTGTAAGGGAAACCAACATCCCATAATATTTCATGATGTAGGAATTGAAGTGAGGGTTGAGTGAAATCAATATATCACTACTTTAAATAAGGTAATTATTTGGATTAAAATCATGTTTCATAGCTTCTTACCATTGTAAAAGGTCTTTTTTTAATGTGTTGTTTATTGTTTATTATGATACTCTCATTTTACATGTATAATTTACACTTGAAATCAATCAAAACTATCCTAATTCTAAATTTTCCATTACACATTTACATTATGAAGTGTTATGCTACCCAAATGCTGGTTAGTCTAACCATTATGTTGTCTAATTAAAAATAAATCCAATCAGGTCTATTTATACCCAAATTTAGTTTGAAATTAATTAACCACACTGTGTAACTTTTGACCCCATTAATAATTTAATCTAATCAAATATGATATGGTTCATCTTAAACCATATTCTAAATCTAATTTGGTTCATATTTAACCATGTTCAAACTCTGATTTGATTCATCTTAAACCACATTCCAATCCAAATCAGGTTCATCTTGAACTAAATTCTAATCTAAATCAAAAAAATTAACCTCATTCCTATCCAAATCAAGCTCATCTTGAATCACATGTATGGAAAAATAAGATTCATTTTTAGCCACATTCTATATTTATTTTCTCTATTTAGTCCAATTCTAACTAAGACTATTCTACCCTCATTATGGCCATTTACATCAAATTAAATCCCATTGCATGTATCCTTTCATGGGTAATTAATATAGACATTCGAGTCATGTTATATCTAAACCCATTTAGGGATCAACATAAACTAGATCTAGCATCACCTTGTACATAATATATCTAATTCAAGTTTGAAAACAAATAAATATGAATCCCTTCTAAGGCTATTGAATTCTAGATCCAAATTTCTACATAACTTTTCTATAGACCAATTGAATATCATTATTCGTATAGAGGAAATACCCATAGAACCATGTCAAAATAAATCATTTCCATTCTAATGTCCATTGTATATTAAATACACAAGTACATCCAAGTTTGATAACTACTCGATTAGGATATGTCATGTTCATATGCCTAAACATAATCAAATTATTCCACTTTCAATTCAAATTTAATACAATCGACCAATCCTCAACATTTTTATTAGATCACCCATCTTTGACGATTCATGTTTTGATGATTTAGCCTTTAACTAACGGATACTTTATAATAAAATACCCATATTTAATGATCATATCTTTGAAGAAACCATTATTGAGAAAATTACCATATTTATTCTATTACAAATCATCCCCCTTTTTAAAAAATGCCTTCATCCCAAATACTTCATTTCAAATCAAAAATTGAACAAGGTACTTATGGGCAATACATCCCAATAGACCATTTTTTATGGCCACATTTACATAAAAATTAGGTTCCATTTTAGAAAAAACATTATTATTAGCATCAACATTATAATCATGTTCTATTTTAGAACCAATATTATAATCATGTTCCATTCTAAAACTAAATTTAATTTTAGCATCAAAAATTCAAATCCACTTGAGTGAGAATCAACATCAGATTTAGATAATAAAAAATTCATCATTAGAATCAAAATATATTAGTGTATATTATCATATTGGCTATACACTTCTATCAAATCTACTTGAGTCAGAATCAACTTTAGAATAAGCATACATTAATAGTTATTCTGACATTAACTACATGCTTTTGGTAGATCCACTTGAAAACATTTGTGATCTCTCTCCAGTTGTTGATTATGTTTTATTTAGCATCTACATAAGTAGTGGTAGAAGATTTTATGAGGACTATGTTTCCATTTATCTTTTCAATATAGTTATACATCACTTTAACATTAACCCTTCTATACATGATATTGATATTCTACCACCCATAAATGTTGACTATGAATGATAAAATTACTCATTGTTAGAATTTTTATATGCTGATATGTAATTTATAGAATTCATGGGGATTGAAGACAACATTCAATAAGAATAATAATCTTCTATTGAAACCTTTTTTGAGGATCTAGGTGATAATCAAATTCTAAACTCATAATCTTCTAGTGAAACCTTGTTTGAGGCAATAGATGATTTAATCAAAACCAAAAGTCAATGAACCGTAGTGAAACCTTGATTATTTCACTATGGGAAAATCATAATAAATAAGACTTTTTTCGTGAAAAACTCTTCTAGGCACTAATAACATAGACAATTAGTTCCTCATTGCTTAATTAAGACATTATTGAAGTCAATATCAACACAACTAATAATCCACAACATATTCAGATTATTTCATCTCTCAAGACTAAACAATATAAAAATATTGTGGCCTTATTTATAAAATTTATATATTTATCTATCCACACCATAGCCAAAATTATGCCATAATTTTAATATTTATAATCAACAATAATGTGTGTGACTAAAAATCCCAATCTCTATTTGTACCACAATAATTAAACCTTTCATTATGATCCTACTATTTCTTCAACATCTATATTACATTATCAAATCAAATCATTTATACAATGACTACCCTTGTTTACACTTATTTCAATCATTATTATTCAAAGAGACTATGAAGACATCTTTTCTATAGGTTTGAAGGAAACAAAATCAATGATCAATTAATATTAAAAAAACATTAATGTAATCTAAATTAGTAGAAAGTTCCTAAAAGATCATTTATTTAGATTGGGTTGGCTAAATATCAATAGGCCAACATTTTACATATGGTAATATTCCGTTGAGTTGGTATGCTAAAAATTCAAAATAATTAAGAAATGAAATAAAAAATTAAAAGATAGAGAGAAATAATTTCTCCACTAGTGAAAACCATGCTTATGGAACATTGGATAAGTAAGATGATGAAAATTAGGTTTGTGAAATCATTCATAAATAATTTTTTGTCTACAAGTACATATACATTTGGGGGAAACCCCATTTATATTGAATACCATTCCATTAAATCCATTTTATCCATTCCATCTTATTTATCCAAACCCATCCTATTATTCCTATTAGTCTTCCCTTCTTGATCATGTTACAGATGTAGAAGGTATATCGAGACCATTTTTGAGGAACATTATGGCATATCATTCAACATAAACTTTGATGACTGGATGCACTGGTTCTTATACTACATAGAAATTATAAAATCCCATTCCATTCAATCATTATTCATTTTTATCCAACATTATTCATCCATTCATTATCATTCCATATCCTAGGGCTAAAATTATTTTTCCTTTTCCTAACCACACTTTATGTATGCTTGATATACTTATTTATAAAATTGTTGTTACTTTGAGTTGCACCCTTTGAGGAAGGTGTTTTAGATCTCTTCATCCAATTGACATAAATAAAACACTCCTAGGCTATGGGTATCCTAATAAGTGGAGTGAATCTACAGAGAGAGAGCTGGTTTGCTTGATGCTACACCTAAGACTAACACTATACCTACTCAACTACAATGAAAAAGGAAAGAGAAACATGGAAGCTAAAATGAGTGAAGCACCAAATGTGTTGATCTTTTCCACTCATTTGAAAGTGAAAAATTAACAATGAGACAAGACTATAGTCACACAAATATTTATTTGGTCCTATTACATAAGTATTTTATATAGAGTATAAGTCTTCTAAGCAAGACTAGGAGGAATAGTTACATTTTTACTTATAATCAATGTAATAAAATTATGTAACATTAAATGAAACATGAATAAGAGACACAAAATACAAAACTATAATAAGGCAAAATTTAGTCCTCATTGATTCAATGGCATTCAAAAGGATTAGGTATTCACCATAAAAATGTGTAATATCCTTTAAAATACATTTACTCCAATTATATATAATCATAGGGAGAGAGAGAAAGAGAATGTGTATAAATTCCATCATGACCATCATCCATCATCAAATCAGTTACAAATACCAAGATAAGGTAGAAAAAATTGTCATATCATTCATCTTCAGCATGTGTTTCCTTGTATTAATGATTAACTCATGATATGTGGTGTATAATTGGATCTTTAGATCCTATTAATAATATTTTTTTTACTTTAAATTTCCCTTTCTTGATTGGAGTTACAAGTTGAGGTCTTAAACAATAATCCAAATCTTGACACATGGCCTTAATAGATCTTTAGAGCATCTTTATACATAATTATTGGCTCTTGAAAATCCTAATACATATTTATTAGAGTGATACTTAAGCATTAAATTTTCTCATGTGGTTATATCTATCATTAGAACCTATAAATTCATGTCAGAGTTGGCATGATCCAAAAGAGTGTGATGAAGACAAGCCTCTCTCTCATACAAAGTTTGAAATTATGCTTGAAAGCTACCATAATAACTTATTCATTCTATTTAGTTATTTTATAAGGTCATTAAACCTCTTCTTCATCTCATAAACCATCTTCAAAAAAATCTTCATAGCTTACATGACATGAAGTTTTGAAGGAGGCATTTTCCATGCTTCATGATTTTAATAATTGAGATTTTAGGTGCTTTATGACTTCTTAGTAGTATATATATCATTTTAAACACATATTAAACTTGAATCATTAATAGATACCTATATTTATCTTTGATGGCCTTAAATATCAAGAAGCTATTGGGTTGCTTATGTATAAGCCCTTTAACTCTACTTGAAACCATTAGAATTTAGATTATATATAAATTATATATTAATAAAATGATTATATTATATTTTTATAAATATATTATGAAATCTCTTATACACTTGATGAACTTAAGAAGGTTTGCAACCTCATTTTAGTTTCAAAAAATGTCTTAAGAAGACCATGTCTTAGCTTTTCTAATGGCCTTAACTAACAATGATAAAATAACAAGTGCATGTAAACACCTTCACCATATTGAAAAAAAAAATTATATTACTTGAATATTAAATTTCAAGTCATTTAGATCCTTGATTCTTGAATTATGCCACTTTTGCACCTCTTGAAGATTATATTTCTCCATTTTAGTAGACCTCAACTGTATTTTTTCATTTTTTTGTCTCATAATGTACTATAAAAATATGAAACTACATGGAAAATTTATAATTTTTTTGAAAATACCTTCAATAAAAATTTCATAGGTTATTGATTTATAAAACTCAAGTTATCCACTTTTTTATAGGACAACAAATAGGCTAGTTTACTATTTTTTTTTTTTTTTGAGATATAGAGAGTCTAAAGAGTCAATTTTTTTTTTTTAATTTTATATTAACCATTATAAACACTAAAATCACTATATTCATTCAATCAATAATATAATCCTCTTAAAGTCACCCTTTTCCGACTGTGTTTCATCCATTTTAGGCCTTTATGTTGAACAAGCATTAGGAGACCACTTTGTAGATGGGTGTAATATTGTAAAAATATTTAATAGGGTGTGAGGTAATATTTAATTTTTATTCCATATCTTTTATTTTATTACACAATATTGATAACTCAAAAATAAACATCAAACATCTCAAAACTTGTACTCTCAAACCCTACAAAATTGTACTTACAAATTTTACTCTTCTTTGCATTGGATCCCTACTTAGAGTTGGTGTGGGAGAGTTTATTATTAATTTAATATCCATAATAGTCCTTTAATTTGATCAAAAAAATTATAAAATCATTCAACAAGATAAAATTGAGGTATTGGGGTTTTAGGGTTATAAACTTCTTAACAATGATTCATAAATGACAAGATCCCAAACCTTAAACTTATAACATGTATTTAAATGGAATAGGGGTGTTAAACATACCATAATATCTTATTTTCTAGTTTTTGTCCTCCTTCATGAATAAACCTCATTAAAATTACTCTCCTTGACTTACAAGTGACCCGATGGAACTATTAAATGACCGTATGCCTTTTTTGGACATGTACCATTTTATTAAGCATGGTTTTGAGCTTGTGAAACCTTTATGAGGTTGTTGCGATATTTAATACAATAATAAAATTGATAAACCTTTTGATGAGGCTAGGATATGCCCATTAAATGTATAATAAATGACCTCATCTTACTCTCTCTTTCTATTAAGTTTGACTACATTTTGTGACTTTTATTTGATATGATATGAGTTAGGATGTAATTTTCCATCTTTCATTGATTGTGATTCTAATGTTTAAAATATTTGTAATTCCTAACAAAGTGTTTTGTAAAATTTAATTTTTGTAATAAAATAGGTCATCATCAGGCTAAAGAGCAAATATGAAGTGGATTGCATGTTTTTGGAAGCATTAGAATCAATACAGCTTAGTTCTAGAACTCCACCACATTATTACAAGTTATGTCATTTAGTTCCAGACCTTTCAAACTTAGTTCTGAAACTTTTGGATTTAGTTCCAAAACTCTATATTTAGTTTCTAGAATTATTGGAACTTTTGCGGTTAGACATCGAATGATTTATTTTAGTTTCAAAACTCTTCTAAAGTTTTGAAATTGATAAAGATCTATTCCAAATGGTTGGTGATCTATCCAATCAATAATCCTATTAATCAGGAGTACACTTCCAATTTCCATACTTGTAGATCCAAGACACTTATCACACAGCTATACATCTAGCCACGTTTTAATTCAACATCTATTCTGGGCATGATTTAGTTCCATCGTATTCGTGAAACAGTTATGGCCATCAATGCACCACAGGAAAGAAGAATATATATATATATATATATATATATATATATATATATATATAGACCTAGAATAATATAGGAAGTATGATATTAACTAAGAATAGAGGAATAAGGATAGATATATATTGATATAGATCTATTACTTTTTTTTACTGTAGAACATTTTATCAATAAAATAGTGATTTCTATTTTGAGAGAAAATTAAGTTGTTCAATCGTGTTTCTAGGTGGAGCAAGGGCCCACTCCTCTAAGAACTAGAATCTTCATTTTTGTTGGTATTCATATTTTATTTTCAAAAGCAAATAGGTAGATTTGTTAAATTTATAAATGGTTTCAATACCTTGAGTTAAAATTTGTTGTAGCTTTAACCCTGTAGGTGTTCTAGATTAAGTTCTCATTTCTTTGCAATCATTTTCCAAGCATTCTAAATTGTGTGTTTAATTCTATAAAGTGTGTTCATTTCTGCAAAGTGTGTTTATTTCCAGCAAATTCATTTCTACAAAGTGTGTTTATTTCTAGTAATTTATTTTTTTAATGTGAGTTTACTTCCAGTAGATTTTCATAGTTTGATTCCAATAAGGTTTTAACCAAGAAGTCCTTAAGATATTAAAGATCCCCCCCAAAAAAAGAAAAATACAAATACCTACAATCAATTAATAAATCTCTAAGATTATTCTTATTGCATATAGCTTTATACACACCTCTAGTTGAATATGACATCAACAGAGAGTTGATTAAATGAAGGGAATAATGACACCCATCATTTTTGGTGCAGTTGCCAGGGAACAACTAGTTAGAATTTTCTAATTGTCAACAAGAATGAAAATCATACATTTAGTAATTAAAAAATTCTTCCTAAGTTATCATAAAATTATGAGTAGACCAGGAGACTTAAAGGGTAGATTTCTCCCAAAAATTTTGAACAAGAATTTCCATCATCCTCTAGTTTAAATAAGGAAGTTGAGAAAGAATTAGAGGCACCATTATCTCCTAAAAGTCAAGAAGCAAAAATTTCCATCTTTGGAATTTTTGGATCAGTCACCAAAAGCAAGTAGAAATTTAGGGAGGAGGATTATTTCTCGAGATTCATTGAGGAAAAGTTTTGATTCTCAATTGAGTAGTCAACCTCCTACTCTTGACTTTTCACCATCTCCAAAGCAAACCACATACCACATTGATTGGGAAAAGGGACTAGAAAATACTAAAGAGATGGCACGAGAATTTGGAAGAGAACCTAAGAAAAACTTTACCTATCCCATTCAGTTGGAGGATAATGAAACCACTATGAATAACATTTCACCTACACACTTGTCCACATTTAGAGGAATGTCATATGAGGATCCTGACCAATTTCTATTTGAGTTTAAAGTATTATGTTAGACTTATGATTACAAGATAGATAATCAAAAACTCAAGTTGTTTCCATCTACCTTAAAAGATGTAGTAATGAGGTGGTTTATGGGATTAACATCTAATTCTATTACCAATTGGTAACAAATGGAAACTATCTTCCTATACAAATATCAAGATTATTGTAGAGGATAAAATCTAAAGGAAGAAAATTTCAAAATCAAATAGGAAGAGGATGAAAACATGGAAGATTATTTGGATAGATTCCTCTTTGTGAGTAAAAGATGTGGATTTGTACTTCAAGAAGAATTAAGTAAAACCATTTTTCTCAAAGGTCTGGATAATGATTCTAGAGAAACCCTTGATTTAATTGGCGATGGAAACATTGCTCAATTAAGAATGGACAAAATCATAGAAATTTGTAGAAAATATTCAAGGACAAGGCGTGGACCTAGAAAGGGAAAAATGGTTAAAAATTCAAATCCAAATATGAAAAAACTGATGGATGGATTGGAAGCTAAAGAAAATGCACAAATTGAACCATTAGCCATGTATTATCCTAGATGTAGGAAGAAGCATGAAATAAGGGAATGTCCTTTGGATAAAATAGAAGTATGTCTTGTCTGTGAATCTAAACAACATGATACTCATGCTTATTCTCTTCTTTCACTCATAAAAAATCAGCTCAAACAAATCAGTACATCATCTACCATAGAAGAATTGAATTTTGTTTAGAGACAACCCAACTAAGGGCAGTTTATGCCATGACCAGCTCCTAATCCTTGGATGATGCCATGGGCAGCTCAAATAGTACCACAAAGTTGGGGATGGCCACCTTGGGCCCCTCAACCAACATGGCATCCTCAGGATTGGGCTAGTCAATCTCGATATACTCAGGGACATCAACAACCTTGGGTTGGTCAAGGAAATCCTTATGCTTGGCCACAACCTAGATGGGGCCCTAGTAATTATGTGTAAGGGAAAACATATCCAAATAAAAACCAACAAGCCATAATGGGATCTCCAGTATAAAATCTATAGGTTGAAAATGTATTCCTAACACAAATACTAACACAACTAGTAGCAAACCCAAGAAACAAACAAACAACTCCTGTATATGAAATAGAACCAAAAAGAATAGTTGGTCTAAATGCAATGGATTGTAAAGACATTAAAACTAGATTTGGCAAAATAGTTAGTAGTCCACCTATTATAATGATTGAGATGATAGAAAAATATACAACCCCTAGTCCAATTGCACCTAAAGAAGATGAAAAAGAAGAAGATAAGGAACCAGAACGAAACTCTATTGGGATTCCATTTCCAAAAAGATTTAAAGAAGCCATAGAAATTAACAAATCTAAATTGGTGCAGGAACTAAGAAGATTGAATATTGAAATACCATTGTTATAAGCAATCAAGGATATTCCAGAGTTGAACAAGTTAATAAAACTATTATGTTTTAAAAAACTTGGAAGAAAGAATTAGTACCCCAAGAATATTAAGGTAGAAGGGAAACTTGCTAATTTATTAGAAGGAACTCTCCTACTTCCCAAATATGGAGATCCTGGAAACCCTGTTATTTCTATCTCTATAGGGAATAAAGATATACATAACATTTTGATTGATTTGGGAGTAGCTATTAATGTATTGATAGTGGACACTTTGAAAACATTACAATTAATAGGCATACAACCTACTAACACCATATTGCAAATGGTAAATCATTTGTAGCAAAACTAGGAGTTATTGAATATGTGGTAATAATGGTGGAGTCATGGGAATATCCAGTCGACTTCCTTATATTGCAGTCAAAAGGTAAAATACTTGGTTATCCCATTATTTTGGGTAGACCATGGTTAGCAACAGTTTCTACCTTAATTGATTGTAGGTCAAGTGATATGAATATTTCAAATGGTAAGAATCCTAAGCAAATTTCATTATATCCCTCTGCATGACCTTTTATTGATAATCAAGAGAAATTATGGGTTGATAATCTTGATATCAATGAGAAAAAATTGTTCTTCTTTGGCTATGATAATAATGCAGGATCATGTACAAGAAATAGAAGATATGGTTAGTCCTCCATTGAATGAACACCAATTGTCATTAGAGTAGTTGGGCTTAGTTCTGGAACCTACAGAATCTGTTCTAGAAACATCATAGTTAGTTATGGAACCACACCAACATTAATTCCCTACAAATGAAGATAATTTCACTTTGTAGGAACAATATTTCTCTTGGGGATATGAAGGATATGTAGCTTTAGCTTTACAAATATCAAGAAATGATGAAGAATTTTTGGAAAATAGAATAACGAGGAGTTTGACCTACAACAAGATAAGTATCATAACTCTTCCTGCTATCTTTTGTCTAACATTATATCTCAATGAACTTTTGGAGATGTTGCTACATATCATATGTTATTAACACATGCATCTCCACTAAACACCTTAATGGAACCCTTTCAATAAATCACTTCATCATATACTGGCACCAAACATGTTGAGATTCAACCAGGTAAAATTTTGAATATTAATAGTTGGTTAAAGAATGATGAAGAAGCCAAACTATTTGATGTTCTAAAGGATCATAATAAATCTTTTTCTTGGGACTATAGAAACATAAAGGGAACTCACCCAAGTATTTTCACCCATCACATTTGTACTGAAAACATTAGACCAGTTAGGCAACCTCAGAGAATAATTAATCCATCCTTAAGGGATATAGTCAAACAAGAAATTGAAAAACTATTACAAGTAGGTTTTATCTACCCTATCTCAGATAGCTAGTGGGTTTCTTCTCTTGTAATTGTCCTTAAAAAGAGTATAAAATGAAGAATTTGTGTTTACTGCAGGGAACTGAACAAAGCCATCTTGAGAGATTACTTTCCCTTACCATTCATAGATCAAGTCTTAGACAACCTTTCAAGTAAATAGTACTTTTCCTTCTTGGATGGATTTAGTGGATACAATCAAATTAGAGTTGCTACTGAGGATCAGGACAAAACTATATTTACTTGTCCATGGGGTACCTTTGCTTACAGGGTATTGCCATTGGGGCTATGTAATGCTCCAACAACCTTTTAAAGAGTTGTATTAGCAATTTTTGAAGACCTAATAAATGACTATGTAGAGGTATACATGGATGACTTTACTGTGCATGGAGATACATTTGATGATGCCTTGAAAAATTTGGACAGAGTATTAATAAGATGTGAACAACATCACTTGTCTCTTAGTCATGAGAAATTTTTGATGATGGTTGATGAAGAGATTATATTAGGACATTATATTTTACAAAGAGGAATCTAGGTTGACCAAAACAAAATCAAGATTATTTTAGACTTGCCTATTCCTCAAACCCCCACAGATATCAAGTCATTTTCAGGGCATAATGGATACTATAGGCGCTTTATCAAGGATTTTAGTAAAATTGTTGCTCCCATGTTTAAGTTGCTTACCAAGGACTGTGAATTTATTTGGAATGAAAAGTGTCAACATTATTTTGAAGAAATTAAAGAGAAATTAATAATTTCCCCAATATTGAGAGGACCTAATTGGGAGAAACTTTTTCATATCCAAACTGATGCCTCAAATAACTCAATTGGTGTAATTTTGGGACAAAAAAATGAAGGAAAAATGTATGCTATTTACTATCTTAGTAAAAATCTTACTCCCATTGAATAAATTACACTACCAATGAAAAACAATGTATGGTTGTGATCTATGCAATTAATAAATTTAGACATTACATTACAAGGCACAAAATATTTGTACATATAGATCACTCAGTAATTAAATATTTAATGAAAAAACTAGTGGTTCGAGGTAGAATAATTAGATGGTTATTAATTCTACAAGAATTTGATATTACTATTGTGGATAATCTAAGTAAATCTAATGTGGTAGCTGATTTCTTGTCAAGATTGACCACTACAAGGGAGTAGGATCCAGTTAAGGACAATTTTTCAGATGAACAATTATTTGTTATTTCAGTTGATATACCATGGTTTCTTGAAATGGAAAATTATCTTTCAGTAGGGAAGTTTCCTCCTTTCATTAAAAAAAAAATAAAGAAGTTAATCAAAACTAGTGAAAAGTTTAAATGGTTAAATGAAATGTTATTTAAATGTGGTCTTGATTTGGTTTTACGCAGTTGTGTAAGAGAAGATGAAATCTTTGACATCCTCTAGGCATGTCATGAAGAACCAAGTGGAGGATACTATTCAGTGAAAAGAACAACTCATAAGATACTTGCCACTGGTTACTATTGGCCATCTCTGTACAAAGATGTGAAGACATATATCAAGTGGTGTGATCCTTGTCAAAGGATGGGATAGCCAACATTTACCAATGAAATGCCTCTGTAACCTCAAGTAGTGATTGAACCATTTGAGAGATGGGAATTGGATTTTTTTGGACCCTTTAATCCTCCTTCATAGGGAAAATAGCATATTCTTGTGTGTACTAATTATGTGACAAAGTCGGTAGAAGTGCAGGCTTTAACAAATGCCACTAAAGAAGTAGTTGTTGATTTCCTTTAGTACATAATTATGATAAAGTTTAGAGCACCAAGAAGCTTAGTTTCAGACCAAGGACCACAATATATGTCCAACATGATCCATAATTTCATAATGTATTATCAGATCAATCATAGGAAGTCATCTCCTTATCACCCACAACAAATGGACAAGTTGAAGTAACAAATAGAGAATTGGAAAACATCCTCACTAAAATAGTTGAAGTAGGAAGAAGAGATTGGGTAAAGAGACTACCTGAAGCTGTCTAGGCTTACAATATAACTTATAAAACCACAATAAGGTTTTCACCATATGAGTTAGTCTATGGGAAAAATCCCTTGTTACCTATTGAGTTTGAACTATAGACATCGAGGATAGCAGCTAAGCTAGGAATTCAAAAGGAGAGATTCCTTCAACTCAATGAGTTGGATGAATTGACAATGGAAGCACTTCACTAGACAGAGATAATCCAAGATCAAAGGAAGCAATGGCATGATTCACATATCAAGGAAAGGCAATTCAAAGTAGGAGACTAGGCATTACTATTTGATTCTAAATACCAACAATTCAAAGGTAAATTGAGAACCAGATGGTTGGGACCTTATTAGATTGAGTAGATATTTTACAATGGTTCTATTCAGTCACTTCCCATTGATGGCAATATAAGAATACTCTTGGTCAATATACATAGGCTAAAACTTTATAAGAAGCCTCTTACTAAGGATGAATTCTTGAAGCAAATTGAAGTGGATAAAAAAATTGATCATATGGAAGAATCCAGTTCTTCTAAAATGATCAAATAATCAAATGAATAGATCTAGAATAAATGGAAGAGAATTAAAACTAGTAAATGGCATTCTCTTCCCAAAAAAAAAAAATCATCTCTCAAAGATCAATTGAAAACCAGTGATGGCAGTTGGTCTTCTCAAAGAAATGGCTAATTCAAAATAAAAACTTCTTTGGAAATCTAACTTTTTTTTAACCATTTTCCTTTTTGTTTCATTTTTTTAGGAATGGTGAGTTATCATGATGGAGTGATTACATCATTAAGGAAGGTAATTATGTTTTTAACTTGTTAAAGGTTAAATTGAAAGTTTGCATGTATGATTAGACTTGATTTAAAATATTAGTATGATGAGTCATATATGGTACATTATGATTAAAAGTGAGAAATCATGAGAAGGATATTGATGGAATAAATTTATGGCATAGTTATAAAGAGTCATTATTATTATTAAATCAATAAAGTAAAAACTATCTGTAAAAAAATACTTCAAGAGAGATACAATGAATTAAATTCGTCAGTTCCACATCTAAGTACAATAGTTTTGTAGTTGAATGTGCCACTTTTGCTGCTAAAAGAAGAGTTCTTTAGCTACCCTGCTTAAGATTAAAGAAAAATGAATCATGGGGATTAATAATAAGTCATAACCAGAGGATGATACCCAGCTCCTTAGAGATGAAGAAATGGCAACTATCTTTCAACAGGAAGGATGGCTGGAATTTTTGAGGAATTTCCCCAACTATAATAATAAATTGGTAAGAGAATTAGTTATAAATTTAGAGAAAATAAGGACAAAGATTAGGAAGGTTTTCATTCCTTTTTCTATGAATGTAATAAGTAAGATATCTGAAGTACCAATGGTGCATGTTCCAAACACTATCAAAGGAACATTAAAAGACCTAGTTGAAACCTTGTTGAAAGAGGGGGAAGCCAAACCCTAGTATCTTTACAACACAAACAAAATCATCAAAGGAGTCAGAAGGGATAGCTTGCCCCAACCCTTTGATAAAGCAGCATTTTGGAAAGTTAAGTATTTAACCTGTGATGGGCAATTTGGGTCAGGAGGAAGAGAAGTGTTGAAAGTCCTCATATACCTTAGATATGGAGCATAAAAACTAGAATATATAATAAACCTTCTAGGGTTTCTTTTTGACTTCATCCATATAATGGCCTAGAGGTATTCTTGGGGTGTAGGAATAATTAAACATCATGAGTTAATGCATTTAGTATGCCAACACCATTTATTTTCAGAGAAAAATGGCGAAGAAATGTGGGAAATTTTTCTTGGCAAGTTTACGTAGAACCCTAGTATTCTTAAAAGAGTAATAAAATCTCCTCCTACCCCTTTAATTCATTTGGAAACTAATACCACTACTGAGGAAAAGAAATAAATAGGAGGAGAGGAAATACCAAAAAGAAGAAGATCTACAAGAACTAAAACTGTAGATGCTACTATGCCTTCCCAATAAATTCCTTCTTTTTTAAAATCTACAGAAGAACTAATACCTATCTCTGACTGTGAATGTTTACCTAGGCTTGAGCAAGAGGTGAAAATCAGAAGAATATCTAAGAGGAGACCCATTTCTATACATTTTAAGGCTCCTCAAAGAAGGAGAAGTCATAAAAGGTCTAAATAAATTCTAGAGGAGATGAAATAACATGAAGGCCTATAAACTAAAGCTATTAATATTTTGGGCAACATAGCCATGACTCCTCGTGGACCAAGCCAAATAGAAAAAAAATAAAAAAATAAAAAAAATGGATGAAAGATTTGAGGAGCAAGTTTTCCAAGAAATGGGTGAGTCAGTAGCACCATCACATGTAGAAGATGAACATGCATCTTGGAAAAAGAAAGGGAAATCCCCTCTGGTGGAAGAAGAATGCTTAACTCCCAAAAAAATTTAGAAAAAGAAAAAAAATAGCATGTTGAACAGGTTTTGTTTTTGTCTAGAGTAGAGCTCATTATCAAGGAAAAGGATGAGGAATTGGATTTCCTCAAACTCAAATTAAAACAAAGAGAAATGATTCTTAAGGAATTAACAAGCAAGTTCATAGCCAAGACTGAGGAATTACCAAAAATTAAAAGGCAGTTGATGGAGAAAGAGGAAGAATGTAAAATTTCCAAGAGACAGACCGATGTGTCAATAGTCTCTACACAAACTGAATTGACTTATCTACCACTCAAGTAGTTATGGGATGATATATGCAGAGAACTCAGTGTAGTTAAGACATCCAATAAGGACTTGAAAAGTAAAATCAAGGAAGAAAAGAAAGCAAGGAAGGAATGGGAAGATAAATTTTACAAGGAGGAAAAAGATAAATATAAATATCTTATGAAAATACAAATGGTTTGCATGATGAGTGAAAAATTTCTTGCATGTAGAAGACCTTTTCCTACATATAGTATGTTTTTAGAGGAACAATTCATTCACTGGTAGTTGGAAAGGATATCATGTGTCCTTCCACATGAAATAAAAGATGAAGCTAATTTCTTGGAAACCTATTCCTTAGCTAATGCAAAATAGAAAAATCTTCTCTATGAATTTTACCTCTGCAATTTCATGGTGAAAAAGAATTCAAATTTTATGATCAATTTGTATGTAGAGGAAATCCAACTTAATGCATTTGTTTCTATTCTTTAAAATCAGATTGCATGGAAAGAGAGGGAGTCAAAGCATTTATTAAAGCTAATTCATCTAGTCTCTATATGAGAATTCATTATGGAAACCCATCTGCCTTTGCTACATATTTTAGAACCCATGCATTTGATTGAAGGTTCAAAGAACCTTATCTTGCTAATTTATAGAAAAGCATTAATTCCTTCATCTCTTATGAAAAGGAAACTTCTGATAATATTTATGATGCATGTCTAAAAAGATGGGAATTTCTCTCGAGGGCATTGAAAAGAAGGGAAGTAATATCCCCTTCAAATTTGATCTGAAGTCTACAAAGGGTAAGAGCTTTATGCACAATAATTATTTAGATCAATGAAGCTCACAGACACATATGGATAGGAATACGAACAAGACCACCTCTACTTTTCACCCCCATATCTCCTTGGAAAAATAGATAACCTCAATATCCCACTCAATTTGAGGAATGGAAGAGAAAATTAGACATAGGAGCAAGGTATAGTACCTCTAAATCAAAGCATTGAAATACTTAGTGCTAGCCATTTGATCTAAGCAATCAAATGGAATACAGAATATACAATCTCAAATTTGAAGAGTAAGTTTATAAAGTGACTTACAAACAAGTAAGTATAGGGAAAATGATGAGGCCAGGATATGCCCATTAAATGTACAATAATTGATCTCATCTTACTCTCTCTTTCTATTAAGTTTGACTACATTTTGTGACTTTTATTTGATCTAATATGAGTTAGGATGTAATTGTCCATCTTTCGTTGATTGTGATTCTAATGTTTAAAAGCTCTATAATTCCTAATAAAGTGTTTTATAAAATTCAAGTTTTGTAATAAAATAGGTCATCATCAGGCTGAAGAATAAATATGAAGTGAATTTCATATTTTTTGGAAGCATTAGAATCAATACAGCTTAGACACAGAACTCCACCATGCTATTATAAATTCTATCATTTAGTTCTAGACCTTTCAAACTTAGTTCTAAAACTTTTAGATTTAGTTCTAAAATTTTCAGACTTAGTTCCAGAACTCTATATTTAGTTATGTAATTATCATAACTTTCATGGTTACACATGGAATGATATCCTTTAGTTTCAAAACTCTTCTAAAGTTCCAGAATTGATAAAGATCTATTCCAAATAGCTGATGATCTGTCAAATCAATAATCCTATTAATTAGGAGCATACTTATGATTTCCATACTTGTAAATCTAAGACACTTATCACACAACTATACATCTAGCCATGTTTTAATTTAACATCTATTCTGGGCATGATTTAGTTCCATCATATCTGTGAAATAGTTATGGCCATCAATGCACCACAAGAAAGAATAATATATATACAGACCTAAATGAATATAGGAAATATGCTATTAATTAAGAATAGAGGAATAACGATAGATATAGATTGATACAAATCTAGTACATTTTTTTAATGCAAAACATTTTATCAATAAAATAACCATTTCTATTTTGAAAGAGAATTAAGTTGTTCAATCCTTTTTCTATATAGAGACAGGGCCCACTCCTCCAAGAACCAAGATCTTCATTTTTGTTGGTATTTATATTTTATTTTCAAAATCAAATAGGTAAAACTATTAAAGTTATAAATGGTTTCAATACCTTAAGTTAAAATTTGTTGTATATTTATCCCTATAGGTGTTCTAGATTAAGTTCTCATTTCTTTGCAATCATTTTCCAAGCATTCTAAATTGTGTGTTTAATTCTGTAAAGTGTCTTGATTTCTACAAAGTGTGTTTATGTCTAGCAAATTCATTTATGCAAAGTGTGTTTATTTCCTGTAATTTATTTCTATAATGTGAGTTTGCTTCCAACAAATTTTCATAGTTTGATTCCAATAAGGTTTTAACCAAGAATTCCTTAAGACATTAAATATCCCCCAAAACAAAACAAAAATAAAAATACCTACAATCAATTACTAAATCATTAAGATTCTTCTTGTTTCATATAGCTTTAGACACACCCTTGGTTGAATATGACATCAACAGAGAGTTGATTAAATGAAGGGAATAATGACACCCATCACCTTTTAATGAGACTTATTTATAAACCTCTTCATTAGCAAAATCATTCAATAGGGTAATGTTTTGATGATATATTTATTGTAGGAATGTACAAAATATCTATAGAGTCCTTACCCTGCATAATGAGAATGTAACATAAATAATATATATCATTCCTTCCTTTACTCCAACCCTTAAATTACACTATATTTTAGAGTTTAAATAATGTAATATGAATTTTCAAAAAATGAGTTATATTGGAAAAGAAGGCTTTGACACCTCTTGGCCAAGTGTATAGGCTAGAAAGATATAAAATGCTATTTTATAAGTGTCAAATGACCCAAAAAGACCATTTTGACCAATAGACATTATATTAGACCCTCAAATTTTACTTTTCCCAACGTGGCTACATTATAAAATTACAACAAGCAATTGAATAAAATTGACACGAAACCTTAATTTATTCAAAATACCTTAAACTTTGCTAACTTACCTTAACTTCTCGAAATGA
Organism: Torreya grandis; assembly: GCA_037957365.1. Classification (NCBI taxonomy): domain Eukaryota; kingdom Viridiplantae; phylum Streptophyta; class Pinopsida; order Cupressales; family Taxaceae; genus Torreya; species Torreya grandis. The sequence goes on along the minus strand of JARHVA010000422.1, from coordinate 4,762,572 downwards.
TTAAAACTATTTCATTTTGAAAGGGAAAAATGATTCAAGAGATAAGTTTTGGATGGTAGGGGTTGAATTTTAGCCTTAGAGGCCAAAATTTCAACTTTTTTTGGGACTCACAGGGGTTGGTTAGCTTACTAAACATCTATACCATTATCCTTATCAATCTATTGGGATATGGATTCACTCATCACTCAACATCAAACCTTATTTAGTACTAAAACACCAACTACAAGCCTTGAAAATAATTTGAAACAATTGAATATTCCTTCCCAATCACACACCAAATAGGACACACATATAAAGTCACCATACAATGCCAAGTGGCATTTAAGGAAAAGATAGAAACAAACAAATAAAGATCATGTGTTAGAAGAATTTGGAGAAAGAAAAAGTCTAAAATACTACCTTAAAATCTTAAAATACCTCAATTCCCTTGGATCAAATCAAAACTCTCTCGAGTCCTCTTCATTTGGTTGAGAAAGATGAGGAAAAAGCTATTGTTTGAGTGAAATTATAATTAGATCATGTATTTTCATTCTTTTCAACATAGTTGGCTTGTCTCAAATATATACAGACTCTTCTTGATGTTTAATTCTCACCTCATACTACTCTTCAACACTAACAAATCTTACCAATGTGATCCCATTCTAATCCATAGGAACACCTAAAACTTCAAACTCTAGTGGCTTATTAGAACAAAGTTTTTGGATTTATATAACATATTTATATATGTCAATTATATTGTAAACTATTGAAAGTTGTTTACGATATTCAAGGATCTCCAAATACTACTTCCTAGATTCATCACGGCCTACATGAGATATGCTTTGATCAACATCATATTAAACATGTTCTCTAACATTGTTAACCACTTTATCATTATCCTCATTGGGACATGTAGGCCTACAATGATTTTAAGCATCTTGAAGGAGATCAAGTTATTCATGCCACTCCTCATTGAGTTCTACTCCTTGTTCATTTGGAGGAATGTCATATTATTTAACTTTTACAAACTGATCAAGAATCTAATGACCCAATTTGATAACATCAAACATACCAATATCAAGTGAAGTAGACTCTTGAGATGGCAAGCTTAGAGGAATGCCCTCTTCATCCTTAGTCAAATTATATTCTCCTTATAAAAGCACATAATCTTCTTATAGGACATCAAGCATGTCTTTCAATTATATTTCACTTGTTTTTAGATCATTTAAATCTTTTTTTTAGATCATAAGAGATAGTATAGAAGTGTTCTCAATAAGAATCAAGGAGAAACTGAAGTATGATTCTTCTTCACACTGTCTTTATAATTCAAAATATTCGTTAGCACATTCAAATGAGTCATTAGGAGCATAGTAAGTGAATAAATTTGATATTGAATAGTGTCTCCTTGTGTTTTTACTTTCTTGATGATGTTAAACTAATCAGAGATTTGTCCTTGAAGCACATGTTTCTATCTGATGATTTGTTCACTCTTAAATTTTTCTTCCACCATACCAAGTGATAGTTTTTAAAACAAGTTGGTGTCTTATTATTCAAGATAAACATTCTCATTATGTCTAATATACTCGATTAGGTTTGAAATAATGTGAACTTACTCATTTAAATAGTTATTGAATTTATTATCCTCCTCTTGAATATGTGAGTTGATATATCTTTTTTTCAAATTTAGCTTCCTCTTCACCAACATTATGCCAAGAAGACTAATTTTCTTCTTTCTGACCATCATTTTCACTAAAATAAGGGAGTATATCTAGTATACTTAACTTCTCTTGGCCACTAGGAATATCTTGAATAATGTCTAATTGTACACTTATTATATCCATAATTTGAACGTTTTCATGATAGACTTCTTAAGGCTCACTTGTAGTTTTAATTTTATTTTGTTCCTAAAATAATAAAATATGATATTCTTCTATGACAAATTGAATCTCATTTGACTAAAACAACTCTTGGTTATATCCCTTATTCCATTTTTAATTAAAGAGATTTGATCTCTTTTTATCAAGATGGTCTTTCTCCTCTTGTTGTAAGTTTGATTCTTCCATTTCAGTGGCATAAATATTTGGAATTTTATAAATAAAATATTTTGTATAATAAGGCTACCATGTGATCATGTCTTCATTTTCATCTCTTTAAAAATTATTCTCTTCACCTAGATTCTTTTCTTTTGCCTTCCATAGAACATGTCTTCCTTAAGAAAGGGAGATGGTGGGAGGGTAAGTTGTTACACTTGGTGGCATTCAAATATAGAGAATTATGGGATACTCTTGAGTGGGATTTATAATTTAATATGCATTAATAATAATTTGATATTTTTGATTAGTATCTTCATTTTATAATTATTTGAAAGGAGGGAAATATGTTTGTGTTAAGGATGCTTCATTCTAGTCTTTACACTTAGCAATCAACCTCACACATTTTGATATGTTTTGATAGTAATGAACAAATCCAAATTAAGGGATTGGTGGAGGTATTAATAAACTTGGAATATTTAGTGTTTTGGATTATACAACCTTCTCCTTCTCTTTATTTTTGATTGGCATAGGAGTAAATGAGAAACTTAAAAACTTCCTTGATAGAGGAGTTTGAGGGAATTGAGTAAGAATTTAGGGAGATTACACAATAATAGCCTCTTTCATAGTATTATGAGTCCTAAAACATATAATCTTTAATTAGGAAGACTTAAATGAAGGTTCAAGTAATTCTTATTATTTCAAACTTGGGATTTTAGATTTAATTCTTTATAGTTTTATGGGCATTTGATACATTTTCTCTCATGAAACCTCATTATATCTCTTCAATGAGTTTACCTCTTGATAATTTATATAGTCTCAATATGTAAGCTCTTCTTGATGCCTATTATATTCTCTTTTCCTATCATCTTGCATATGTTGTCTATCAATGTCAACTATGATCTTTTGCATACTTTTTCCAGGTTGATTACAAACATGAAAAGGGGTGGGAGGGAGGCAAGTGTCATGATAAAATTGATAAATTGTTGGTTTAGGTATACTCAAGGTGAATCCATAAATATTCTTATCTTGATATGAAGGATATAAAGGAACAAAAAATGTATTTTCACAAAATGAATGATTGAAATATAAATGAATTGATGTTATTTAAGCACTTCGACTACTTAAGCTATAATATATATATATATATATATATATATATATATATATATATCTTGGATTGTCCATCTATACTTGTATAAATGCCTCCAAGGTCTGGTACAATGAAGAACAATGCCAAAAATTCCCAAATAGATGAGTTACTTTTACTACTAATCCCATTAGATGTGCTAAAAAAAATCACTTTGAGTTGCACCCTTTGAGGAGGTGTTGCAGGTATCCTCACCCTATTGACATAATGGAAACACTGCTAGGATATGGGTAGCCTAATATGTGGAGTGAATATTTTATGATGGTTGGTTCTTTTGATGCTGCACTAAAGAATAATAATAATAATAATAAACCTAATCAATTTCAAGGAGAAGGCAGAGAGATAAATATGAAACCAAAAGGGTTGATGCACCAAATGTCTTGATATTTTCTACTCATTTTGAATTCCATAATGAACCATGATACTAAGTTATAGTCACACAACTCCTGATTTGGTCCTATTACTTGAGTATTTTACAAAGAAGTCAAAGCTTCCAAGAAAGACTAAGAGGGATAGTTATCTTTCCACTTCTAATCTATGTAAGAAAATAATGTAACATTAAATATGAATTTTAGAAGAGACACAAATTACATAGAGGAAATAATAATGAGACAACAAGTTAAGGAAAACAAAAATCATAACTTGATGATATCAATCATTCAAGAATTTCCACTAAATATAGAAGTAGAAGGCAAAATTCAATATTCATCGATTCAATGGCATTAAAAAGGAGTACGTATTTATCATACTCATGTGGAGGATCATGTACAATGAATTCAATTATAAGTATATTAAAGCATTAGGGAGAGAGAGAGAGAGAGGATGTGTATAAAGTCCATTGCGACTATCATCCATCAAATCAATTATAAATGCCAAGAAAAGGTTGAAAAATAGTCATATCATTCATCTTTAGCATGTTTTGGATTTGATTGATTATGACCTCATGAAATTTGGTGTAGAATTGTCTCTTCAAATCCTATGAGTCATTTTTATTCACTTGAAAATCCCATTTATATATTAGAGTTATAAGTTGAGGTCTTGAAGAGTAATACAAATCATGAGATATGGCCTTAATTGATCTCCTAAACATCATCGTACACCATTATTTTTTCCTTAAGTATATCCTTCACCATTTTAATAGTGATATTTAAGGCCTAAATCTCCACATACTATTATCTCTATCATTATAATTTGCAATTTCATGTTAGAGTTGGTGTGAAGAAGGAAAACCTCTCTCTTATACAAAGTTTGATCTTGTGCTTGCACAAAAACTTTTACACTCCATTTATATATTGTATAAGGTCATACAACCTCTATTACATCTCCTAAATCATCTTCAAAATAATATTCACAACTTACTTGACAAGAAGGTTTGAAGGAGGTTGCAAGCGTTCACGTAATAGAAACTTCACGTAAACTCAAGGACTATATTGAGGCCTTGTCCATGATTCATGATTTTAATCACTAAGATTTTGGATGATTGTGGAATTATTAGGAGTCTATAAATCATGTTCAAATTATAGTAAACTTTAAGTATTAATAGAAACCTATTTTTATCTTTGAAAGCCTTAAACATCAAGAAGATAATGGGCTACCTATGTATAAACCTTAAAATATACCTAAAACTATCATAATTGAGATTTTTTATGACTTAAATAGTCATAAAATGATGAAAATATATTTTTATATATATTTTCTAAACTATCTTATACTCTTGATGACCTTAAGAAGGTCTACAACCTCATTCTAGTTTCAAAAAAGCTCTGAAGAAGACCTTGTCTTGGCTTATCTAATAAACTTAACTCACCACTTAAATGTCTCAATTCATTATAAAAATAATAAAAATAGTTAAAAAACATTATAGGACCTACATATGAAATTTTAGGATAATTGCATTCTTCATTCTTGAAATATGCCACTTTTGGTCCACTCAAAGATTGTCTTTCTCCATTTGTTGTAGACCTAGAAATTATTTTTACATTTTATATATAATCAGGTAGATTAAATACATACATAAACTTTAAAAATTTATTAAATTTTTAAACATACCTCCATTCCAAATATCAGAGGTTATGTACTCATAAAATGCAAGGTATCCACTTTTTGTGAAAATTGGGTTTGTAAGGCAATAAGCAAGATAGTTAGCTAAATTCTTTATATGTTGAGATATAGAGAGTGTAAATAGATTATTAATTTTGTTTTTTTTTTAAAACTTTTTTTAACCCCTACTTACAATAAAATAAATATATTAATTCAATCAATCATATAAACCTCTTAAGAACACCATTTTTGACTCCATTTCCTCTATTTGAGACTACTTTAGATATGGGTGTAGGCTTAGGAAAAGTTTTAATTTTGTGTGATATAGTATTTAATGGTTACTACATATTTTTTATTTTCTTACACAATCCCAATAACTCATCAAGAAGTATTAAACAACTCAAAACTTATATTGTCAAACCCTGTAGACCTATACCTGAAAAAATTTATCTTCTTTGCATTGGATCCTATCCTAGAGATGTATTTAGATAGTTTATTATTAATTTAAATATCCTTAAAAGTCCTTAAATTTCATAAATTAACTCTAAAACATAATGAAAAAAATAAAATCGAGGCATTGGGGTTGTAGAAGGGTTTTTTGGCTGCAAACTTCTTAACAATAATTCATAAATCACATGCTCCTAAAACCTAAAATTATAACATATATTTGAAAGGTATATGGTTGGTAAATATCACCTAATTTAATTTATTATGTTTCCTCTCCTTATTCATTATTTAAACTCATTAAAATTACTCTCATTGGTTTATAGAAATATCAAGTTACCTTCTACCTTGTTTGGACCTATACCATCTTCTTAAGAATGGTTTTGAGATTGGGAGAGATGGAGGAGGTTTTGGATATCTCAAAGACAATAATAAACTTTATAAACCCTTTAATTAAACCTCTTTATCAATGTTTTCATCAATAAAATTATTCATTAGAGAATCTTTTATTGTTGTACCTATTGTAAAAACGTAAAAATATCCAGGTAGTATTTATTGGCCTATATAAGGATAATGTAATGTAAAAAATATCTCCCATTCATTACTTTACTATTATCCCTCAAATTACACTATATTTAGAAGATGAAACAATCGATCAAACAAGTTTTAAAAAATGAGTTATATTGGAATAGAAGAGTTTGATACCTCTTGGACAAGTGTACAGGCTAGACAGATATAAGACACTACTTTTAAAATATCATATGACATAAAAAGACCATTTTAAACTCTAGAAATGATATTAAACCCTTGCACTTGATGTTTCCAAAGGTGGACACACATATAACATTACAACAAGTAATTGAACAAAATCAACATCAAATCTTAATTTGTGAAAAATAACTTAAACTTGTATAAGTTACCATAACTTCTACAAAATATTAAAATTACTTCATTTAGACATCATTATGAAAAATAAAAAATATGCAAAAGTCATATTTTGGATGGTATAGGTTGCATTATTGTCTATGACGCCAAAATGTCAACAAAAATAAAAATGTTTAAATATTACAAATCGATGAAAAATATTCAAATAACTAAAAAAGTCCTTAAAATTAGACAAGGCTTAAAATCTCCATGAGAGATATAAAGACATGAAATTAAAAAAAAATCTTTTCCACAATCTTTTCAACAATCCATTAACTCATTATTGATCAATCAGCCACCATTGATATGTGTCATTTCCCTCATTCACCCTCTTTGGGTCCAATCCATTGAATCTTACATCTTTCACCCTATTTGGGAAAATCAAAATGTGTAGCTTATTCTAGATATATAACCCCATTTCATCCCCACACATGTATCCTTGTTTGGGTAACCCATAAAAAATATTATTATCATTGTGCCTTGACATGTGGATATTGATATGACTAATGACAAGATGTGCTTATTGTTTTTTATTTTTTTAGGTTTGTGTGTTTGCTTGTTTACTTATTTTTTTCTGCCTAAATTTAGTGCATATTTGTCCATGGCATTATTATTTATGATTATATTCAATTTCATCCATTGGAATATGACTATGATTTCATCTTGATTTTTACATTGCATGGTGAATATATGTCATTTGTCTACTAGATAGGAAGTTAATTTATGCACATCACAACAAGGCCATCATGATGTTTTATACCACAGTGAATACCATTATGTGCTATGATAAAAATAAATTTAATGAGGATTATATATAATTTTGTACCATTATGGTAATTTATCCCCTTGTAAAATCATCCATTGTCAAATTAAATAATTTTGGTCATCTTTGATTGCATCACATCATTTCTTTAATTTATTATGACCTTAATTTATTTCAAATCTAATTAACCCTTTACAATAATTTTTGACTTAATAGATAATGTGGTTAAATAAACACAACATAATTTTTTTCAGAAGATAATTTTTTTATTTTTAAATTCCTATATTTAATTATTCACTAGTAGCATTATACTTGCAAAGGAAAGAGGAAGATGAAATTTAAGCTTTAAACTTGTGCACCTTATTTTTTAATATTTCTTAATTATAAATAAATAATATTAAATTAGACTACATAGATGAAGAAATTATTTGGTACCACTATTTACCTAATCACCCTCATGACAAGTGCATTGTTACTATAAAGTGTACTAAGAAATTCTCTAACCAATTTTTAAAAACAAATAAATATACTATTTAACCAATTAAATTTCAAATCAATATTTGTTTTCCAAATATTTTTTAACCAAAAAAATACCACAACATATTCTCATTCACTCAATATTCTAAATCAACATAAGCATTGAGATTAAAATTGGCTAAGGGTCACACAAAAAGGCATATAATAGACAATAATCGACTGAAGTTGGAAATCACAAATAATAATATAAATTAACACTAATAAAATGGTTTTGAAAAAAATCAATATAAATATATTGATAAATAACATAATGCTACAATAGAACATTAAAAATTTAGAATAATGCCACATTAAATAAGGTCCCCAAGCCTACAACTAATACATAACAAAGCATTGTCAAAGGCATGTAATCACATGCTAATAATAAATAAGCTTGAAATGGGTGGAAATATTTAACATCACATGAATCAATAACCCAAAAAATCATTAGTATGGGACTTAACCACCTTTTCTAAACCCTAACATAGGCCTCTAATTATGTATCAATGTAATATGGAAAATACAAAGGTAATACCAGTATAAATATTTATTTTTTCCCGTATTCTAACACACCAAAAGAAATAAAAATGGATAGAAATTTTTAAATACTCAAGAAGAATAATAATATAAAAATAATATAATCCATCCACTATCATCAAATACAATTATTCATAGTGGAAAGTTTCCATAAATAACAAAGATACACATATTAATAAAATAATCCGCAGTCTTAAAATTAATGGCAAAGGCATAAAACTCAAAAATGCAAACCACGGAAAATTTACATAACAAAATAATATCCACATATCATCAAGTAAATGAATAATCTTCGATCATAAAGGAAAGAGGCTAAAAAATATAATAAGAGTTACCATAACAAGTTTTTGATACTTATTCATCACTTCCACAATCTAATATTCATTTACATTTATCAAATTAATCGCATTGCACTTTTTGTAGACAATCCAACTGAATCCGACTGAATATGAAGATTATGGGTGATCTCAACATGTAAACTAGTTGAATAGCTTAGCTTCATAAAATAAATCATTCTTATGTGATCTAGTATAATGATCTCAATTAGTGAACCCTTTATTCCAAAGATATCTCTTTTTTGTAATTAATTTTCTTTTCATTAATATTTTTCATCACTCAATTCTAGAACCATTTTCCTTTTACTATAATCAAGTCACATTGAATGAGTAACGGTGATACCCAGGTTATTTTGACTTGAGTATTTCATGTCACCACTTTCTTCATCTATTGCACTTATAGCATGGCATGTTTGATCGACTGTTTTACTTATTACGGTCTATTTTATTTTTGATGCACGTAGTTCAATTGTGCACCAGATGTTTCAAACATTGTGATATTATTTTTAATTATTGATTCTCTGTTACAAGGTGTTTACCCACATGAATTCCATTTAAATAAAAATTTATTCTTTCTTTATAATTTTTGCATTATGTGACTACCACTTTCTTTCTGTTCATTTATAAATATGTTTCCATCGTGGTTACCACTACACGGCTTAAAAAAGTCTTATTGGTGATCACATTTTGCTTTTTAATTATTTCTCATTTTACTTGATACATTTATAACCAAGTGGCCACAAAACATCTTTATATTACTCATGAACATTTGATTCAACTAATCCACCTTAAAACATATTGTTTCCTTTCTTAATACCATCGAGGCATATAATTCTAGTTATCCATGTCATAAAAGTGAAACATAACTAGTTGCACATAAGGTGACTCCCATACCAAACCATTATTGGGATCTATGCCCATTGTAGATGTATTATTTTAGAGCTCTTGATTATGTCACATTAATTCAAATAACCACTTGATGGGCACAATGTAAACATAATTTAACAACTATCATCATCAGTATCATCATCAGTATTTATTAATATTAGAAAACATATGAAGGCCCATTTTTACTACATATAAGTTAAACTCATCACAATTCTTATATAGTATGAACATATCTAATAAAGAGGACAATAATTAAATACTTATAACCATAATCAATATATCTTTTCTCATGGTAAAATAAAAAATAATCCAATGGTACATGACAAAAATCATGTTATACATAACATATTATAAGTATATGAAAAATTAAAACCCCATTTAATACTTAATCATGGCCTAATAAAAGGTGAGCCTAGGCAGTGCACCACACGTGTAATCATTATCTAGTAAGTTAAGAATTTAATAGTGTCTCTACATGAATATAATGAGAAGATTATCTTAAGGTTTTTCCTAACATCGATATCATTATTTTTTAATTAAAATATTTATTATTCTCAAAATATTCTTTACGCGTCTTTGGGTTCATGACTTTTCTCTTGCCAAAGCTTTACTTTATCATTAGACGATAAATTTTATCCTGTAAATAACACAAGGAATTGGTTGACTTCATTTTTTATACTGAATTATTTGATGACATGGATTAAGTGGATTAATGTAAACAAATATTTGTAAATCCTTATTGATCATCTTAAGGTTTATGTAAAAAATGGTTGTTTGTTTAAAATATATTTTTGTTTATATATATTCAAGCTTAACTCATCTGAAACAGATTGCATTTCAAATTTGTTGTATACACACACACACAGATATATATATATATATATATATATATATATATATATATATATATATATATATATATATATATATATATATATATATATATATATATATATATATATATATATATATATATATATATATATATATATATATCTGTGTGTGTGTGTTTGTGTACAACAAATTTGGAATGCAATCTTTTTCAGATGAGTTAAGCTTGAATTAATACCTCTAGGTGAATGTAGTGATTATTTTTTTATTTTTCTTATCTTTTTGGCTATATACATCTAAAATTCACTGTTTCATCACTTGTTATTAATTCCATCCTCATTCTAATCTAATTTTGATTACTTATGACTTTTATGTCATTTTATCTAATATAATTATATTATCATTAACCATGTACCTTATACCTCTTCTTTCATATCAAACATCACAGTAACCTTACAGCATCCTTCAGGTCCTTTAACCATCCTTTTATCATGTCATTGAACAATGATCTCCACTTACACAATTTTTAAGGAATATAAAATTACTCACCACCTACCCTCACCTACTCCCACAAACTCTACCAAAAATCACTAATCATTGTATACCATTCATTTATTAATACCAATCAAATCTATAAAGCTATAAATTTACTAGAGCCACTCCTAGATTATCTTTAGAGATTTCTAAGTTTTTTTTTTTACTCATAAATATATCAACCATTGATATTTCATCCTCCATCGATGAAATCTAGCCCTACATTTTTGGATATTTCCACTAACAGTCTATATAAACCTCCATTTAAATCCAAGAGATTTCATGTAAAATATTTTAGTACCATAATCTTGTTAGAATAAATTAGTCATCATATCAAACATGTAATTGAATTCTTGAGATTTATAGACCAATCAAACATCCATTTCTAATCTTCAACCATGTCCAAATATATCTTAGAACATCCAATTCATCAAGGGAAAAGCATTACATTTTTTATTGAGGTAAAATTTCATTTGATTTTATTTCATTTACATTTCATGTGAATTATTTAATTCTTTGGTCAATCTTTATATGGGTCTAGGATAGGAATCTTGAGATTTGCTTCATTTTTACAAACTTGGCATGTTTCTTCTAATTTTACACATATTTTTTTGGTAACCAAAGTCAGACAAATACCTTAAATTTTGATTTTTAGGATATTAGTGTGCTTTAAAATGCTTTTTAGTTTATTGAAAAGAATATTTGGTAGAAAAAAACACAAAAAACATGTGAAATAACCCCTTCTAGGTTGACAACAATTTTGCACGATGTAGAGGTAGCTTATCTCTGAGTAAATGTGGTTATGATATCTCCTTTAGATAATTTTTATGTGAATATCAACCTTAACCATCATATTCATCTTATCTATTTCACTTTCTTATGGGTTGTATTTAAAACCACTTATTTCATATTTATGATTTTATTCAACCACTAATGATTTTGTGTTGCTTTAAGTGTTTTCACACCTTTCTATTATTTTTGCACATGTTTTAAAATCACAACTATAGATCTATGGATTCGTTATTGACATTACCAACATCATCACTTCCATTAGTAATTTTTAACTAATCACTAGGCTAACTGTGATAGTTTAACTAATTGTTTGACATTTTCCATGGTTTTTTAAAAGTTGAATATTATGTTTTTCATATTTTGTTTAATTTCTAATGGGTTTTTTAATAATTTGAAGCTATTTTTTTGTTTTTGTTTCCTATTTGTGTAGGTTTTAAATTGGATACTATATAAACATGGATTTAGACTCGACAAAAGTGATTTTGTTAGGATAAAAAGTCTTTGATATCTCTACACATAGCTTCACACTATAAAAAATCCTATTTATTACCAAAATCAACTTTGAAAATTATAGAGATGGCTTATGTAACCCTAAAACTAGATTTGACAACTATAGAAGCAACTTTACATTGTGGTTTCCCACTAAAATCTCCAAATTATAGACACCATAAATTTTGACTCGTGTGTCCACTTAACCTCCCATTTATTTAAAAAATAATTTATTGAAAATATGTATTAATCCATGTAAACATATTTTTAATTTATAGAGTCATGAGTGTAGATGTGTAATTAGTAGAAAATTTTCTTAA
>JARHVA010000422.1:4700000-4742500 GCA_037957365.1 Torreya grandis | reverse complement strand
AAGTACCATAATAAATCAATGTAGATAAAATTACTAAAAATAATTCCCCTAATGTATCTAAAAATATTAAATTTGTGGAATACATTTCATCATGACATGCCCTCACTGAATCTATAAATTACCGTCAGTATCGTATACTATGTGAGTGTGGAGAACATGATTCCAAAGCATTCCCCCACGAAATTTGAGAAGTATGAAAATGTGGAAGCTATTTTACCCTGAACATAAACTCACTAATATTCCACCCCTCCTTTTAGGTGAGGTAAAAATAGTAATTCATAGTTATATCACCTCAAAAGGGTAAGATGATTGTAAATCTGTGAATGTCATCATGTAGCATATAGAAGGAAACATCTCTAGGTAAATGTATCATTGAAGCTCATAAAACTAATGTGATCACATGTAGGCCTAATATTTATGATAAATATCATGGAAACATCTATATAGTAATATTACAATCTTAATAAGAAAATAAGAAGACACATTAAAGTACTAAAAAATAAGTGAAAATGAAATGGTCCAAAGAGATTACAAATAAGGGGCATGTTCAAATGCTGTAAAATCAAATGGACACAACTTAGTTAAATGTCTAAAAATTAAGAAATGACATATTAAAATTTCCAAGAATGTAATCAAAGTCACATGGGTCACATTAAATGAATCATATGAAAATTCTAGAAAATGTAAGACAATAACAATGCAAAATACTCAAGGAAGTGAGTAAAGGAAAAGCATAAGCAACTATAATAAACATGTCATAATGGCCCATGGATCAAATATGTTATCATAAAAATTTCAAGTAAATAACATACCAAATACCCTATGTAATGTATAATCATGGATGATAGACATGTCTAAGTACATATGTAATCTCATCTATGATAGTGTAGAGTGATCATCAAATCATATAACATGTACGTATCAAGATCATTGAATATGGATACCCTATATGCCCTACTAACATGAGTAAAAGGGAGGCCCAACATGCATAATTGTATCATGTATCTATGTATCTATATGTAGGATTAAATGATATGCTAGTCTTCAACATGGAACTAACACATAGATGTCAAAGGGCCAATAGAACATGTAGGTGGTGAAGTGTTTTCTTATTTTTAAATGTTTTTATATTTTTTTTGGTATTTTTTGGAGAGATTTTTTTAAATGGAAACAAAACCCATTTTCCTAATTTGAATGTAAATAACTAAACATTTTCCCAATTAGAGTGCAAACGAATATATAATAATTCAATTTGGTCATTCATATGGCATTGTATCTTATGACTTATCATGGTGCATGATGCGATGAATTTTGGCAAGCATATTCTATTTTTTTTAATTATATATGTATCATTATACCCATAAAGAGGCACACGTATTTTTATTTTGAAATTAAAATCTAAAATACTTATTTTTCATATCGATCATTGCTCCATATCATCCAACCAAGACCGACATAGATATAAGGTGAAATTTGGCTTTAAATTTGTTAACCATATCATAGAGTCTACAATATTTGGTCTGCACACTATAGGTATATGTATGTATACAAGTGAATCTAAATTTAATGGAGATTTATTTAGTTCATCCATATGATGTCCCATTTGTTCAAAAAATATTATATTATAAAGTGAGACCCATTATGTGCCAATTGAAATATGGGTACAATATAACTCATCAATACTTATAGAATCTATTTTATGTCTTCATGTAGGTTTGTTTGAAGGTTTATTTCTTTAGAAAGATGTGAAATACTGGACATGATTTGTTGTGGGAAAAAAAGTCTTTTTGTCTCGTATTCTTGTATTTTTTAATTTTTGCATTCAAATCCCCAAATTGACTTTCATTTTGACTTATGACCCAATGGTAATTAAAATATGTAAATACTTCTTGGGGAAGAAGGTAACTTCTTGATCTATGGCAAGTAGAAGGTAAATAAATCATGCCATACTCAAGTAACATGGATACAGTAATATCAATGTTATCATGTTGTTTTATGATCTATAAAACCTACTCTGAAGCCTTTTGATAAGACTCTACATTATGACTTAATGGTACTAGGTTCTAATATGAGTGATCCAATGTGTTCAATGAAAAGGAAGGTATGGAAGGATGAACATTTGTATGCTCATATATTTTAGTTATTGTTCTCTTCCATTGATCTAATTTTTTAATCCAAATTTATCATGACATGAGTATGGATTAGCAAAGGTATCTTGATTGTTTTATTATCTTGGAAGTTTGGTAACATTGGTTCTACTTATGATGATTCCTAATTTTTATGTGCATCTATGTTCACCAAAATGTTTAGTTTGTTGATAATCAATCAGTTATCCATGTTTTTTTTTAATACTCCAATCATTGTCGATTTTGATTAAGCTTGAGAGATATAAGATGGGTTATATATTTTTCATGTTTTCCCAATTATTGTCCTTGATATCCATATTTAAGAAAATATCAAAGGCCAAAATTATGCAATATTTTAGTTGAGGATTTTGAAGGCTTTGAGTAACATTATGCATCCACCATTTTCATATTTGAAAGTTTAGGTACCTTATGTTTGTAATGGTCTATAGGTGTATAATTATTCTTTTTTATTAATGACTTGATATGACTTTGTAAAGATGCCATAATTTCTTGGTTAACCTTTCAAAAAAATTAATATCAAATGAATACCAAGAAGGAGTATCACCCTTAATAAGGGACATATTTTTTGGAAATGTAGGAATATGATGGATTTTGATCAATGTATTCAAAGGAGCATCCCCTTCATTATTTATTTTTCAATATTCCATGATTTCCTTGTGGACTTGATGAAAATTGTCACAATCAAATTAAAGTACCTTATCTCCATGGGAAATCAGTTTTGGTATATAATGAAAGAGCACATGCTTTGGATCCTCATTGAGATGGATCACAACATTTTTTAAAAGGATCATAACATGGATTTTATTAGTGGGATAGTAGGTACCACCATTAAAAATATTTTATATTGTTTGCATTAGCACTTGGAGGAATGCAAGAGTAATGATATTCGATCCTTGTTTAGAGATATTGTTGAATGGTTTCATAGTCATAATCATCAAAATAATAAATGTAATCAATGATAAAAGAGAAAAATAACACAAGTATTAGGATGAGGTAGGAGGTAAGAATCTATAAGATAATGATGATGTAATAATGATGTTCAAAGATGGGGTTCACCAAATGTTTAGCAATAATTTAGATAAAAATCTATCTTACTTAGGTAGATAGTGTTAAGGACATATAAATGATAGGTTACAAGGGTTAATATCATATTTGCATCATGCCAATTAATGTGATAAATTTAGATATACCATATGCCAAATTTATTATGTTGAGATAGGCTATTAATGGAAAGTACATCTCTGCTAGATAGATAAACAATATAAATGAAAGTAATTAGTTGTTTCTAATGCTCACATATTATTAGATTTTGTATAGGTAGGAAGGAGATAGGGATATAGTTTTGGATCATTTTTTAAGATCTAGATTATGGTCCCCTAGCTCTCTAGACACTTGTATCATCCTAAGACAATTACATTGATGTTAGTGTCTAAGTTTAATGCTAGTGTCATGTATCACATATATAATCAAATAGGATATGACCACATGGATGCTTCTAGGTTTGGCTTCACCTTCACTATGGTTTATTCATAATTGGCTTATGGACTATCACTCCTAATGAAATGTTAAAAAACCTAGCTTTTCGTCTTCAATGTGACCTTGGGGGAAAATGGGTTAGTGAGAAAATGGCATTAAGATGACCCGTAATGACCCTATCATCAAATGGAGTTACCTACATAATCGATACTCTATAAGAGGGCCTAATACTCATGTAGTTCTAATGTATGTGTTGGATTATTTTTGAATCATGTCATGTGTGTAAAGTAATTACAATAGTGGCCTATGTTGTAACTTGTCAAATAAGATCGTATGACTAGTCTATTGGTAATTTATACCTATAGATGGGTTTTTTCTTTGATTGATATTAGAATAGGGTAGACTAAGAACTATTTTGATAACATCAATGCTTCTTGATTTATATTTTGGTCTAGTTTCTAAGTATCCATAGATAACTTATAGGTGAGGAATGAATAAATGTTAATATTATATTTATACTAATCGTATCGAAAGATAACTCACATTAAATCACTTAGGATAATCATTATAATATGTTTCATTTGAAAATTGGATGACTTTAGGGCATTATAAGCATACATCAAGTGATGAGAGTAATGTTGAATATACTTTTGTTCACAAATGTTAGTGTCTAGAGAGAAGGAGAGTAGACACATTATTAGAAATTATAGAGGTATAAGATAAGTACATTTTAAGTATTCTAGGAAAGTTGGTATGTCTATTATATTAATATAATTCTAGTCAGACTAAGATATAGGCTCAGGGGTAGAGGGTAGGGAAGATGTGAGGCTTATGGAAGAAAGGCATGTGTATAACTAATAAGAACACCTAAGGTTAAGTTTTCCAAGTGTATAAGATCGAGGTGATACACAATCACAAAATGTTATCAATAGTGGGATATCAATGTCCAAACTAAAAGACAAAAATTCAATAATAGTCTATTGGTTAAAACCTCTATGAAAAACCAATAAACAAATGAGTTAAATCTAACTTATTTAATAAATGTATTATTGAAGCACCCATAGGTCTTCAAAGCATTCATATTACTGAATAAAACCATCTTGAGTTATTTGACCCACACCATCCAAAATCATGTCAGAGGATCTAGAATCATTAATGGTATGCGTGACTATTACTCCCAATTTTTGGTCTTTTTGAGTTATACCTCCCATCACCATCATACCATCTTTTAAAGTCCTATACACTACCACCAAATCCAATCCCAACCATACATTACCTTATCTAGTGGTATTTTTTCTTGTAGGGGATATGGATACACGTAGTTGATATGTTTGGAGGAGACAAAATCAACAATCAACAAATAATACCATGACATCAATGTAAATTACATTGATATCATGATTTTAGTGGAATGGTTATATAGAATTGCTATAAGATAAAGATCACAAAACATTCATCATCATGCATATCATATGCCTATAAGAAATATAGATGCCATAGAATAAACTAGTAAAAAAATAAAAATAAATAATGATATTAATAATTGAAAATAAAATATAATAATATAAAAAAATCATTCAATTAATGCTAGAATCCAATTTTCTATCACATTGGTCAAATACCATGATGAAAACTAGTTTCCAACATCATGATAATAATTTCTTGTTTGTAGATACATTGACACATAGGGGCAAAATTAAATTATTCCCTTCATTGATACCCTAAAATCCTTTTTAACAACCATTTACATCAAATAACTCATATGAAAACCATCCTTATCCATCCTTAAAAATATTTTATCACCCCATTTTATATCTTATCATACCCTTTTTTTATTTTCATCTTGACATTGTTAAGGAATCATAAGAAGTTTTAATCGTGTTTTGGAAACATCTTGGCATATCCTTATATTGACATTTTGATGACGAGACATTTGGATCCCACATGATGTGGTCCTTGGAAATCCATATTCCATTCCTCATCTTACCTCATATCATTTGAGAATCATAAAAAACATTCAACATTACTTCTACCATCATTCGCCCATCCTAATTTTTATGCTTGGATTTTTCCTTTATTAGTGATCCCCTTTTGTACATACATAAAAAAAATACCTTAAAAATTAGAAAATTACACAAAATCCAAACACCCAGTCGCTTTGTCCCATCCCCTAATAAAATTCCTCATCCTTATAAAAAAATTATATCCTTATCCAAGTCTATATACTTGTCTGAATCCACATCCTTATCTGGCATATCATTGTGATGATCTTTTAATCCAACCATCTATCAAATTTAACTTCAGGACATATATCATTACATGGGGGTAAAATCAAACATGACTAATCAAATCATGGTTTGTCTAACCCATCCCATAGACTTTAAACATGAAAATAAACAAGACACTAATCACATAGATATCAATGAATGACATTATCTTGCCATAAATATTTATGATCTTTGCTTATTTATGAATTTTTTTAGTGTATTTTATCAAGTATGCATATTTTAATAATTTTCTTTATTTATTTTCTTAGTTTCACGTGTTCCTTTAAGTGTTTTTTATAAGTAATTTTTGGGATATGTTTATTCACCTTTTATTGTTTGTGCAGAATCATACAACAAATATTTCATATTGGTTCCTTAGACCAATGGTGCATTACATTATGTGAAACTTATACACCTTATTATTTAGTGCTTCAATATAACATGCATTATAGTAAAATTCCATCTTGGTTACACATACCATGATGCATGGTGCCTAGTGCTACATAAAACATGATTGCTTAAAACACAATGGATCAATACCATGAAAGTTCAAATACATAACCATCAACATCTTATCATCATCAAATCATTTATCCTTTCTAAATAAAATCACATAACCTCTTATATAACATTTATTAAGATCATATCCACTATTCTAGTCATTATTATACTCAAGTCAAGTCATCCATCAACCCTATCTAATCAAATAAAATATATCAAACATACAATTATCAATATGGACTCAATCCATCATTAAAATTTGAATCCCATCATCTAGCAATAAAATTAATCAAATAAAATCATTAAATCCACCCTCCAAGACTAATCATGTATTCAATAAAATCTAATCACATTATATCAATTATCTTATCCAAAGGAATCATCTAAATCAAAACATCTAACATTTATAAAAATAATATCCACCATATGAGTCATTATTAGATCCAAGTCAAATCATCCATTAATCCTATCCAATTTACTCAAATCTATAAAAAAAATCCAATCATTAATGTTATCCAGATCAATAATCAATAGCCCAACCCCATTATCTACCCCCATCAAATCATTTCTTAATCCAATAATATATCCTTCCTCTAATTATATCGAACAATCAGAATCATAATAAATCTAGCATTTTTTTAACATCCATCATCCTCAACAATCTGATCTAATCTTGATTAGTTGCCTAAGGGAATCTTTAAGACATATTCATAATTTAATATACCCTATTATCACATAACTCATTTATAAGGATAATTACATCTAAGGGACCATTTCAAATAATTTATACCTATTACTAGTCTAACTCAAAAAAAATTAGAAATAAGTATAATTGTTTTGAAATTTTCTAGTTATAAATTATCTCAAATGCAAAATTTTGGTATTAAATACAAATTATTACTATCCTCCTATCTAGTTTATTTTTAATATATTAAATTTATTCTAAGGATAACATTACCTCTAGTTTAATATGGAGGACATGAGTGGAGATTATCTAAAATGATCCTTTCAACTTGAGGTCCATATGGACTATGTAGGAAATGTTTAGTCATGTGGGGTGTTTGAGGTAAGTTAGACTAAAATTACACTAACATTCATCATTTACCAAATATCCATATCTTATCATCAATCTAGTCAACTATCCAATCTTTTATTTAATCTAGTTTATTGTATCAAATCCATCATCAATAAGATCTTCTTTTTTTTCATCCATGTAATTGATATCAATCCTTGGGTTAAAATAAATCTCAAAAATTAATCAGTTTATCTCTTATACACCATCCACTTAATCATTCCATTGATCTTTCCATAAATCTCCCACACCTGTAGACTATGACCAAAAAATCAAGACATCAATATTTTATCCATCAATCAATCATAAATCAATCAATTAATGAATCAATCAATATTTCAATCCAATCAAAGCTCATAGCTCTCCCCAGCATATCACATTGCCTATGATAT
The DNA here is from genome assembly GCA_037957365.1 of Torreya grandis. Taxonomy (NCBI): domain Eukaryota; kingdom Viridiplantae; phylum Streptophyta; class Pinopsida; order Cupressales; family Taxaceae; genus Torreya; species Torreya grandis. The sequence goes on along the minus strand of JARHVA010000422.1, from coordinate 4,734,645 downwards.
ATTCAATGTTTGTGAATTCACTCAATCAATCATCAAATCTAATATTACATCTCTCCCTAGCATGAATCCTCACTTGGGATATATCTAAATCATATGGATTTACTTGTCCACTCTTTCAAAATTTATAACCTCCCCCTTGACTGTGACATGTTCAAGCTTATAACACTATCTTACTTCACCTCCTCACATATTTTTTGCAATGGGCAACATACATTCAAAATCTTGATAAAATTTTAACTCATGGATTGAAAATATTACATCACATCAATCACATCCATCACCCAAAACTATATCCTTCACACCTATCCCATCTATCACATTCAACCCATTCCCTATTTCTTTTATCAATGCATCCCACCCATAATTTTATTTTGAGTGGCCGTCCATCTCATTCTTCCCCATATGACCCCTCAAGGGAGAATAACCTATTCTAACTCTCATAATTTACTAACTCACACAATTTTTAATTTATTTTAGATACCATTACTTATTCCAATATTAATTCCCTTTCAAAGAGGGGGAAAATGTATACATCTAAAATTCATCATACCATCAGTCATTACTAATTCAATCCCCATTCCATTTTAATTCTTCTTATTAATTTTTTTTATGTCATTATCTAAAATATCATTTTATTCACATTATCCACATCACACAACCCTCTTTACACATCACACTAACCTTAAAACATCTTTCACATCAATTAACCATCCTTTTATCATGTCATTTAACACTAATCTTCACTTACACAATTCTTAAGTAATTCAAAACTCCTCACAACCTACCCTCACCTACCCCCACTAACACTCATACAAATCATATCACTATTCTTCATCCAACCTTAATTTATTAATCCTAATCAAATTTATAAAGTTTTAAAATTCCTAGAGGCACTCCCCAATTATCTCTAGAGATGTTTATAAATTTTTAATTCCTAGGCAATTGATCATTCATTCTACATGGATGAAATCTAGCCCTCAATTTTTCCATCAACCTCCTATAAATCCATCTAAACATCCATGAAAATCCAAGAGATTTCATTTAAATTGTTTTAGTGATATAATATTGTCAAAACATATTAGTCCTAATATCAACATGTTATCTAACTCTTAAGATTCATAGAGAAATAAAACATCAATTATCAAACTTAAACCATCTCTAAGATTATTTGATAAAATACACTTCATCAAGGGAGAAGGATTCCCTTTATTATTGATGTATAATTTTTTTTGTTTGTATCAAATTTACATTACATTTGAATTCCTTATTTGTTTATTTAGTCTTGAGGTGTGTGTGGTAGGGTCTACAATAGGAGTCTAAAAAACTATGTTGTGGTGTACAAGATCATGAGTCCATTATTTCCAAATCCCGCTTTTCATAAGTGGTTTCATTTGAAAATGCGTGTAAACATTATAGTTGGGGTTACATTCAAATCAAGGTAAAATATGTCCTTTGAATAACATAAATAATTTTTTTGTTTCTAATGTTTTTTATAATACTGTGTTATTTGATAGCATGAAATCATTTAATTCTTGTAAACAAATAATTTTTAATTATTTTTGGTGTTTGCTCAAACCAAATGAATTTAGAGTCAAATATGTAATATTATAATCGATTTGTTTTAAAATAATTCATTAGAATGGGTTTCATAGGAAGATTTGTGGATAAATTTCATTCAAGGTTAGCATCATATCAAGGTAAGATATGTCTTTTTAATAACACATAATTTTTTTCAAATGCTTTTTAAAATAGTAATATGTTGTTTTACGACATGGAATTTTTAGATTTTTTGAAAAAAAAGATTTTATATGGATATTTTGTGTTTCCTCAAATGAAATTGATTTAGATTCATATGAGTAATATTAGGATCACATTGTTTACAAATTTACAACTTCTAAGTTTAATAAAGTAATAGGAAAATATGCCGCCAAGTTGAATTTTTTCCAAGTTGATTATTCCATTTTTATTTCATAACGAAACTATTTTTTCCCTACAAACTAGTAAAAATATAATATCATAAATTTTATTTCAATTGATATGTGATAAATCTAGATTTAATTTAATTTATTGAGTATATTATTTGACATCATACTTAAATATATTGATAGGTGTTACCCACTAAATTGATCCATCAATTTTGTACCTATTCTAAAAACAACATTAGTGGTTGTCACATTAACATATTCTATGATATGGAATATGAATTATCTATAATTTTATATGTCTATCTAGGACATATCCATCGTCAGATAGTTTTTTTCTATTCTAAAAAAATTATACATTCCTATAAGGTGTTTTTCATTTCTACAAAAGCCCTATCTTATCATTTTCATGTTGGCCTACATTTTTAAATGTTTTTAAATTGTCACTAAGCTATTTTTATCTATAAAAGGATTATTGATCCAATTTTAGGTATTGATTTTTTACACTTTTTTCAATATTTGTATTCATGTCGCTAAGGCCACGGCCATCTAATAGGGCCTTTAATTTTAATTAACTCTTGATTTAAAATATTTTTTGATAAATTTTAGATGATATAAAATAAAATTATTACATTATAATTATGTTTTTGATAACTTAAAAATGAGAATTTTGAAATGGACCCTTGCCTTTTACAAATGAAAATAGAAATATGGTAATAAAGGCCCAAATAAGATACCTCTACAACAAGTAAACAAATGATGTGATACAAACATGTTTTATATATCTCATTAAAAAAATCAACCCATCAAAAATAACTATGTCCCACCAATTCAATACTATTCATGGGAACATATGGTCATCCCAAAATTTCTATCGTTGTCGTGACAAAATTACAAATCTAAATAAATTTATGTAGTAATGCACAAACTAGACCAAAATCACCAAAATGGTATAATTTGGTCACACGTCACCTACATGTGCTAATTAGCCTCTATGTATCTGTAATTGGAGAAATGTGGTTTATGAATTTATTATATTTTCCTAGTTCACCTTGAGTCAAATTTTAAATAAGTAAAATGATGATCTAGACCATTGAAATCAACTAACTCAGTCACACATGTCATCTATATGTGCTAATTCTTGTCTATACTACCATAAATGGGGTATTAACCTGTATACAATTGAAACCTTTCTCTAATTCAAATTCAATCAAATTATGACAAAGTAAATTGACATTTTTTGACAAATTTGATTAAACAAGGAACCAATTTCTAAAAGTTACAAAAATCCTAATTAAAATCATTTAATTAGATAAAATTATATTAAGAGCTTAAGTGAGGAATCCATAGAATGTTATTAAATATCTATTATTGTAAATTCATAATTCAAAATATTTAGGACATGATGTCACCCATGACATCATCATAGGGGTGTCATCCATAAGGCATTAATAGAGATAAATATTAGAATTAAGGCTACCAATGCCTTATTAATGCTCCACTATTCTAAATATTGATTATCATATTTACTGCTTGTCCCTCTAAAATTGAATATATTTGTGACCCTCCATCTTCATCTTGAACGACAAATTAGTTAGCTCATTTTGGAAAAGCTATAGATACACAAGCCTAGCTATAACCTTTAATTAATTTTTATGTAAATTTATTATGTAAGAATAACTTCAACAAACTCTTTTTAGTGTATAAAAACTATTCAAAAATATCTCTAGAGAGCTTCACTCATCCTTTTAACATTGATCAAATAAATAGACAAATTCATTAGTGTAAGAAATATGTATATATATGCTTGTGTTACCACATTGACAAAGACTTAGAGAACCAAATCCAATCACAAACACGTTTAATGGACCCATCTTGGAGAGAAGCCACTTGGGGAAGGCATTGTCCATGTTTTCCAATCTAAGCTTATTTATTATATTGATCCACACCCCTTGATGGAATAATCCTAGCATGTTATGTTATTTGTGCTTTATCATTTAATGTATGTATTAAACACATGAATTAATTTTATCCACAATACCACTCTACATTTTGGCACATCTGGTGGGACTGTAACACACAACTTTCCTCAAATTACTTCTTATCATCTTCTCTTATAAATTTTTGTTGCTAAATTTTTATGGAATTGGAAAAAAAATGAAAAAAAAAATCCATAATGGATTTTGAGGGTGTATCGAGTAATTCATTTGAAAAATTGATAAATTTATCCATGAAGAACAATAAATTTTTATTTGTTGTTCTGATAATCAGGGAATTCATCTTTTTTGTTTCCTCAGTCTTCAGTGAAAACATTGTAGATATCAATGAAAATGATTTGGAGATTAGTAAAAATATTTAAGGTTCAGTTTTTGATAATTATTTATTTATTTATTTATTTTAGCAAAATAATAATTATTGTTAGCAAATTTATCACTTTATTTAGCAAAATCATGTCTTAATCAGTGAGATAATCCTTTTGATCAATGAAATCATCTCTATCCATTTTCTATCTTGTATCTACTTTTTGTGAAAGCTCTTAAAAATGGTGAATAGGTCCTATGTAATGGTGAAATTATTTCTATGTGAAAAACCCAATAGTATAATAACATCTAAAACCAAGCTCCTTGAAATGTTTAAAATACTTGATTGACAAAATAACCACTTTTTATTTCAGGCTTAACATGTTTTAGTTTGATTTTATAAGATCTCAAGTTAAATTTTAATCATGTTTCCATGTTAGTGCTTTAAAAAAAATCCATACCTCAACTTAGAGATCTTAAAATAATTATATTATTTTTATTTATTTAAATTAACTTGTTCATTTCATTTTATTATTGGTAAAATCATGTATCTATGCTCTCCCATTTATCCCATTTAGTGAACTTAGACCTAAGGTTTCATCTACTAGTATAGTTCTAACCCCACTCTCTAGTGAGATATATAAATTGGTTATATTATCAGATTGGATAATGGATGAGTGGTTAGCCTAATAATTCCAATGGGTCCCCAAGCCATGTGATAATTTAGACATCAAGCTTCACTAAGTAATACATGGTTAAAGTCATTGTGCAAAATATAATACCTTTTCATAACAAGATAGATAGTTTCGATCTAATTAACATGAATTTTATGCCCATGTATTTTTAGGAACTTGAAGACCATCTATATAATCCAAGATAAAAATATAGCTTAATTGACCCCACTTGCCATGGAATATCCTACCAAATTTTGAGTTGCTTTGGAACTCTAATTTCCTTTCCATGTGTCAGTTATTGAGAGAAAGAGGAAGACATAAAAAGCTCTACTTATATGCACTTTTTATTTTTGGATTAATATTTAATTCCTATCAAGATTGGTATATCATTAGAATCTATGATGGATATTATTCACACCTTATTTCAGTTTAGCATAGAAATGTATACATAGGTGTTATTTTTGCTTTACTTGCATTATGAGTCTTGATAACCATGTCACATAAATAAAATAAGTCTTATATCCTCTCAAAAAAATTTCAAACTCCACTTTTATGTGTTTTATCTAAGGATAATTAGTTTTGACTTGAGTCTTGCCTATCACTTAAGCTTGAGAGTTTTACTCTTTATGATTGGGTCGTGTCACTTGGATTGGAATTTTATTTAGTTTTCGATCCTTACCTAGGTTTGATTATTGTTCCTATATTTTAAATTTTAACAAATATTTACACATTGAGGTGTTACACTAATTGAATTACCATTTGACACTCAACTACTTATTGTAACATTACATCTATCATTTGAACCAATAACGTTTGTCTCACTTAGTACCATTTTGATTCCCATTTGGTTTTCAATATTTAAACTTAGGTTTTATTGAGTTAACCTATGCCCTAAGTTCTCATACCATTAAAATTATGTGTAGTTATGCTACCTATTTTATTCTAAAGTTTGAAATTAGATTTTCTTGCATTCACCATATGCTCTAAGATCCTGGACCATTTGACATTTTTATGATTTGATGATTGAGACTAACCATAATTTCATTGTAATTTTATATAATACCAACACATTTTATACTTAGGTTTACTTGTTTTAGCCTACACTCTAAGTTCTAAGATTCTTCTACCCTCTTCTAGTTTGTTTATTTTGACCTACCAAGGTCAAGCATTCCATAGACTTTGATTCTTCTCATTCTATGTTGATACATTGCGCAAGCTAATTATAAAATTTATCAGGATGATTTGATATTATTTTAAAACCTCCAAATTATACCAAATCTACATTTGAAACATTAGTTAAAGACTGTGTATTATTAATACCATGCAGAGATACACTTGTAATGGGGTCGCTTATGGCCCAATTTACAAAGAGGAAAAAATTTATGTGGAGAAGAACATTTAGTCATTTATTAATAAATCAATCCCATTGGTGGATTAACCCAAGTTCAATACATTGACAATCAGCCACTTGAAGACCAAGATGAGGATCTCTTAATATTGGTAGAATCACAAGCTAGACTTCCTCCATATTTTTCAAAAGAATAATTACATACCCTCATTAAAATAGAAGAGCATCATTACAGAGAAGCTATTGAACAAGAACAACATCACACTCAAGTTCCCAAACCAACCATTACTTATTATATAAAAAGGTAGGGTCCATTAGTGTATTCCTCATAAATAATTCAAATTATTACATCTATGATATAACAAATCAGTCAATGCTATGTAAATCATCTTGTTATTGACTTAACAAATTCTTTGGCTACGACCTTGTTTAATAAAACTATGACTATAGAGAAAAATTAGTTACTAGAATAACCATACCAAACTAATTCTACCCATAAGGTAGAACCTTTAGTTCTTTTTGAATAATTTGTGCTAATAAATGTATCAAAGCAAGTTACACTTGATATACAACACAAATTATTTAACCATTAGGAAACCATTTCCAATTCATAACATGTACTTGATACTTCTCAATAAGTAATGGATCACTCCCAACCATCCCAAAAAATGGTGGATAATTTGTATAATGCCATATCAGCTTCTAATAATTCACGAAAATAATATGTATTGCTTATGAATAAATGATGATAATTTCTTATTCTAAATCAACACCAAGTTCCTAAAAATTAGTAGATTCCCTATAGCTCACAATAATAAATTCCTTGGAATCTATTGGCTCCTAGTTGTACACCTCTAGAATTCATCCTTGCATACTTGAAAATATGGAAGATGAAGATGATGATAAACCTTAGTTATGTTTTTTTAGTTGGGGAAGGGTTTAACATCAAGATGGACTAAACATAGATAATGACTGGAAGGCACTGGAAAAGGGTATGGTTAGTTCTCTACTAATTTCAGCCATTCTTGAACCAAGGTGAGAGGAACTAGAGGGTAGATTGGTCATAATTAGGGATACTATAGTTCAATCTCTAGGGAATTATTGGCACACATATAGATTTGATCAAAGCATAACCAAACTTGCAAAATCCACTCAGGAAGAGTTGTAATGCAAATTGAGTAAATGCTTTTAAATCAAATAAACGCTACTAGAGATGTATAGAATGTGATTTTAATTTTAATTTATATAAAAAATGTTGACTACTAAGAGACAAATGGAAAATTCTAATTCTAATGTTCAAATATCAATCCCAAATACATTTTAGATCTACAATATTTATGCATTTATAAGTAAATAACACTTTAAATCTTCAACACCATGTATTAGTTGAAGGGGTAGGATAGGTAAAATGAGTTAGGTATATTTCAAAGAGTTGTGGTGGCTTTCAAAATTAAGAATTCCTTAAACTACCATGCTATCATTCATTCTAATATGCAAAATACTGAGAAACAAGATTAACAAACAATCAATAATTATTTGTATTTATTGATATAAATTCAATGTAAGCATTCAAATGACCCTTGAAATCTCCAAAGCATATATTTAAAGTAAAGTCTCAAGCACCTTCTCTTATCAACTCCATAAATCTAGGATATCCTTAAAATATTATCAATAGAACATTCCCAAATCATAATTTAGAAAGTAATTTATAAGCAAAGTTCATGCCTAGAATGACTACCATTAAGAGACATAAAACCTGATACCCAATCAATAGTGAATGAAAAATGTGTTATTTAACTTCATTCAAAAGAAAGAGTAGAAATCATAGATAATTTATATTAACTTTAAAGTAAGTCTATATATATATATATATATATATATATATAGGTTTAGAATGCTAACATGGTCAAAATCATAGTGTATTTGATCTAAAATAGGAGAGACATATACATAGATGCTCTTTGAGCTTGCTAATGACTATACAAAAAATCACCTTAACAGCAAACAATAAATACACAACAAGAATTTTAGAAAACTAAAATCCCCCTTAAATAGGACACATCTTTTTTACTTATAAAAAAATTTCTCACCTAGAATATTCCTAAACAATTTTCCATCTAAAATATGTAATTGAATATGACTGAAGACTCTCATGCTCTATAAGGTAATGATTCTTGTGATTTTGTTATCCATGTGATGATGAAATTTGATCTTCCTAACTATAAGTTTGATGTAATTGAGCTCATGCAAGAATACTCTTCCTAAGTGTAAAGGAACATTGTCTTTATGTGTAATAGCTTTGTCATTTTTTTCAACTAATAATTTTCCCACCCTAAATGGGGATGAAGTGGAAACTAATTATCTTATTACCACTTTACATACAAATAATAAAGAATGAAAGAATGGAGGCAATAAAAAATTACAAAATTGCTTCTCAATCTTCTAGCAAAAAGAAATGCTAGTTCTAGAGACTATGATGCATTCAATCTAGGGTCATAATGAGTCTGATATACATTATATAAATCATCAAGTGTTACCACTCTAGAACCAACAACACATTTTGTTAAATTCTAGATGGTCATTTATAAATGCACACCTTTAGGATGGCTATCTTCCTCTTCATGTGATAAGAAACTCCTATATCCATCTGAATCTAGCCTCCTAGCACTACCTTTTCCATTGTTTTATGAAGTAGGATTGGATGGATATTTATTATTCTCTTCCTCATATAAATAACCATTAGTATCTTTACTTTCATTCTTTAACTCCTTTCTCAGCTGAGTTTTAATTGGTAACCCATGAACCTCATTCTTGGACCTCAAAGAAATCTCTTTTTCTTGCTTCTCTAAAAATGTTTTTGCATTGTCAATCCTACCTTTGGTTATTCCCTTTAATGTTCCTATAGTCTCAACACATCCAACACCCAAATTCCAAGCATGTTTGTCTAGAATAAATATTTTTTTAGTCCTTACAAAGTCCTTCTGAGACATACCTCTAGTGTCACTAATTCCATACAGATCCTACAATGTCCTTTGATCATTTTACACAAGCTATTATTCATCCTCCATAGATTTGAATTCAAGATGGATACAAATGAGAACAACACTTAGATTTCATTTCCATTTTACTTTTAAGGTCCCTATTAAATGTATAATGACACATGGCCCATTTTATCCCCTACAGGATTTAAAACTTCATGTGCACTTTTGCACCCATCATGAGTTTTCTAGCCTCAATTGCACTTTTTCACTTGATGCATAAGTGAAAATACTCCCCTAATCTCCACATTTATTCATTAAGTAAATTTACCTTTGGAAATTTGCTTGCAATCGGTCCTTATAATTTTTCATGACTTTGACCCAAGACATTAGCATGGGATTAAAACATCTATGGATCACTTTTGATGGCACATGTCTTAGGCTTCAAGATTTTAAGTACACTTTGAAGAATTTCATGAAAAAGGTTATGATGTAATATTGTAATCTTCTCCTAAAGCCCCATAACTTTGTTCCTTTGCAACAAAAATTTTATACTTAGTATTTTTAATACTTAGTCATTTTTACTCTTTATGACTCGTTTCCACCATGGACCTTGAAATAAATTCATTCTCAAAAACATGAAAGCATTATGTATTATCAAAACCAAATTTTATGGGGTTTACACAACATAACTTCAAAAGTGGGTTTTTTTTCTAAATGAACATTTCTCAAATATTTCCTTCAAAGGGTAATAGTTATACTTTCAAATACTCACCTTTCAGGAAAGGGAACAAATTGATTAGGATAGATTTGGGCACTAATACTGGTTCTCACTTGGGGATGTACACCCCTTGTGGGTGTATGAAGAATATCAAAAAATAAGACTAGATGCCTATGCCTTAGGCCATGGAGTCATAATTTTTAAAATTTCTCAATAGATCCCTTTAGAATCTCAATAAAATAAGGGTAGATCAACAAAAATAGATCAAGAGGATCTAAGAATGAACACACAATGAAAAATAATAAAAGAACTATACAAACAAAACCCAATAAAATAGGGAAACAAAACAACAAGACTATACATAGTGCATTGCTTTACATAAACATAGACTCAACCAAGGAAGTGTTTTAGATGTCTACCATTAACTGATAGTTTCATTATCTCACCATCTAGATCTCTTAATAACAAAGTATGTTCCCTAGTTTTATGGTCAATAGAATAAGGGCCCATCCATAGGGCATCAAATTTTCCATGTTTTCCTTTCTTGTAAAAGTAAAACCAAATATCCTATTTGAAACATTATTGAAGTGACCTTTTTTGTTAACTATTCTTCTGAGTCTTTCCTTGAACTTTATGTTTTTCATGATCTTGTCTTCTAATTTCATCAAGGTCAATAATTTGGTTCATTCTTCTTTCATATTGGTTAATTTCATCACCTCCTTATATCTATTGCATGAACTAATAGGTTGTCAATTGTATATTCATAGGTAAAATAGATTAATAACCATAAATAAGCTCAAAATGGATTTTAATTTTAGCTCTCATAAGTGTGATCCTATCAACCCTCAAATCAAATTCTAGTTGTTCACCCTATATACACATAATATTGTCAAACTTTTATCACTTACTGATGCTCTTTATGTTATAGGAACTTATTGAGTTTGAATCTCTTTAAGTGTATGCCCTAATGGGTGCACTAGGAAAGGGGTGGGAAGACCATTGGTTCTTCATAGGATTGCTATACCTTTTGCCACTAAACTTATCCCTAATCTTATCATTCTCTATTACACACTCCTTAGTTATTTACTACCTTTTATCCCCCTTTTCCTAACCTTATTCCCTTTTTGACTGTTTATTGTACTAGGTCAACTCGGTTGACCCTATAAAGTTTTATGTGAAATTCACTTAGGGTCTAGATCGGTTCTTTGCTGACCTAACTTGTGACCTAGTGAATTATTGTCCAAAATTATGCTAGGTTGACTGGGTTGACCCTGTCAGCCAAAATTTTTGGAAGGGATTAGCATTAAATCCACATATTTATACAAGCTTATTTTGACATTATTTAGATAAAATAAGAAGAAGTAAGAGCTATTATGTATTTGCTTATCCACCATTTGATTTGAATAACAACCTTAGGGTTTCATACTTTCTTTGGAAATATGGATCTTGTCTTATAAAGAAGTATTTTGGATGCATTGATAGATTGTGTAGCCTAAATATAATTTATCTTTGTCATCTTTACATACCACAATGACCTCTTGTAAATCACCTTGGCCAAGGGAGAGATTTAGGCTTGGTGGGTTCATCTTCAAAGCTAAGTATTCCTATATTTGTTTCTCCTTTTTAAGTGTAGATAGATATGCATTTGTACTTCTATTCTATGCATTAGGATTTTGTATACATTGATGTGAGTATATTTATCTTATGCATATTTACTATTATTTTTTGTAACTCCCTCTTTGTGTCACAATATTTAGTGAGAACTAGATTAGATTTTACTTGTTATTATTTTAGTGAGATATATGAAAATGTAAGACTCTATTAGGGTTATGTCATGATTATGCTTGATTGGAGGGTTTGTAACCCTCAATATTATTTTCTATTATGATAATAAATCCCCTAGTCAAGTCTAGTAGAGCCCCATATTGGTCATGTTCTTGATCATCTAATGTGTCCCTAATCATAAGTATATGGTATGATCAATCTTCTCCAAGTGAGTATTGATTTATAGAAATGATGCATTTTTTATTTACATACATTCTAGTGAACCCAACATGAATCTAACCCTTGTAGGTTTTATCTCACATTTTTCATTATTTTATCATTTTATTTCTTTATATTTGCAATATTGGGTTGACAATGTCAGTATAGTTTTAAATTTTGTGCATAGGTTCAATACATAGTCACATCAATATGACTCTATTCTATTTATGTAGGTTTTTCATCAGGTATAGTCTACTAGGCCAACCCTATTAACACAATACATTTTCAAACTTTTAAATTGGGATACTAGGTCAACCCTATGAACACAGTACATTTTTAAACTTATAAAAAACATACCGAGTCGATCTTGTCAACATAGTACATTTTATAGGTTTTGAAAAATAGGGAATTATAGAACTAAGTTAACCTAATTGACCTAGTTGGTAGAATTTACAAGTATAAATTAGGGTACTTTAACAACAATCTCATTTTCCTTTGCATCCTCCAACCCACTAAGGTTCCTCTCTCTCCTTTATCATTTATGTTGTTCATTACAATTTTATTGTTCAAAATTTGGGATCTTTAAAAATGCACTTATATAGTACAATAGGTCAACCCTATTGATGTAGTTTTATATTTTGTCTTCTATCTATAAAAGTAGGTCGACACTATTGATGTAGTTATTTTTCAAACCCTTGATTCATCAGTACAGTAATGAAACTATTGACTTTGTTATGTAACATCTACATATACTACCATTTGAAATGACATTGTACTATGTTTCAAAGTTAGAATTAACACTTATATGTTAGTAATTAGTTCACACTTTCATTTCTTTTTTTTTGCATGCTTATAATAGATCACATAATCTAATTAGGTGGTTTTTTCAATATATTTTTTAGTTGCATTATTTTTCTCTTTTATGCACACACTACCAAACCACATAATCTTAAAATGCATATAAATAATTGTCTACCCAAGGCATACTTGTATTTTATCTTAAGAGGGAAGCTGACTTGGTTGTTTGGCCAAGTATAGACATGTGGTTAATGTTAAATATTGGCTAAGTACTCGACACCCTTATCATTATGGTTTTTGAAGGGAGGGGGTAAGACCCAATACCAAGCTCGTACCATTGCTAACATAGATCCCTTTCAGTCTAAGCATTCTAAAACCATCGATAGATTAATTTATAGTTCCTTTCTTATATCCAACTCCCTATCATATTTAAAATCATATTCTAATAATATAATAACACTAAGGATGACCACTTAATTAGCACTTGCATTCCAAATTAATTGCTTTCTCTTTAATCAATTATATGTTGTATTGCAAAAACATTCATTAGCCAAAATTTGTATAAGGTTTTGTATTATGTGCCTCAATTGGATAAACCTTATTGACCCAATTGTTTGTGTGTGTCATTTCATTTATTTCTTTGAAAATTACTTGAATTTTTTTTCAAATTTCAATACATAATCATTTTTCTTGGCATAGTCTCTTACAGACTCTTTATTTTCTCTTCTTATATTATTATGTCAACCCTATCGACACAATACTCTTTTTTGCTTCCCAAGATATAGAACTAGGTTGACCTTATTGACTCTATATCTTTTTCTAGCTATTTGTTTCCTAGGATACAAAATGAAGTTGAACTAGTCGACCCTTTATCCTTATTTTCTTAATTTTTACACCCTATATTTTGTACGAGGTTGACCCAATTGACTATATATAGTTTTTTGTCACTTCTTATTTCCTTGATTTTGCATCACTTTTTCCTTAGTTAGTCCTTTCCTTCATCATGAACTTACTATTTGAAGAAAACACTGAGTTGAATTCAATGGATATGATGAGTCTTACCATCCCTTATAGGGTCTTCAATAAGTAGCTTAGGGATCCTCTCCTAGATGAGATTAATGCTTATATATCCACTCACATAATGAATTATGGAACCTTTATTCTTTATCTTCACTTCTTAATCGTCTCTTCTCACTTCAAGATCAACCCAAATCATAGTATACCCCTAAAATGCTCTTCTTTATCTATAAACTTCCTCAACATCAAGAAAAGGATCCTTCTACCATTTACCATCTCATGATCATTGGTCAAACCAAAGAGCCTCATTCACCTTCTCCCATATTCTCACATGGATTTGGGGATACCCGTTTCTTTGATTCTCAACCTCTTCCCTCTATTTTGACCCCTTCTCATACTATGACTTCTTCATCTTTGACTTCTTCTACCTTCTTGCCTAGTATCTCCACTAACAAGGCAGGTTCTACATCTAGTGGGCCTCTCCTAAGACCCACTATCCTCAACTCTTCCACTAGTCAGTCATTTTCTATGAATGCTAATCATGCTTCTAGTGCTTCATCTTTTCATCCCTTCACTAGTCCATCTTTTGCCACATAATAAATATTTTCCAGTAGTGCCTCACATTCTAACAACTCTTCTCAAGCTCCTATTAACACCAATAGTGGTACCTAATACACTACTTCAAATTCTAATGCTACAAATAATGCCAATAATGCAACTCAATCTCATCAACTCTTATTGTAAATCCTTAATCAAATGAATACTTTTCAAGCTCATAATACAAATCAAATGTTGTGAATGCAAAACCACCTTATCCATATTTAAACCCACCCTCAATAAATGTTATGGGTCATGCATAATCAAAATATCTCCCCACCTCCTCTTCATGATTACCATAGTAAATTTGTCCCTCAACCTCCTATTGCCAACAAGACAATTAAGAATATTTGAAATGAACCTCTTACATCTTAAGTTACTAATATTGATATAGGAGGTATCACCCCTACCATTTCTTATAATGGGTCATCTAATCTTACTCTTCATCTAAAAACATTTAGAAATTTATATAAAGACTGGGTCAAATTAAATCCCATGGGTGATGCTTTATATTGGTATAACCAAATTAAAACACATTCTATTACTAGTTCGGAAGATTTAGTAAATGCTTTAGTCCAAGAGTTTCAAACTTGTGATCTTCCTTAGAATACCTTGGCCCATTTTATCAATTGTAAGTAGATTGAAAATGAAACTACCAAAGATTTTATTAAAAGATGGAAAACTTTGTCCAATAAATGTGAACATAACATGTTTTATGATAACCTTTTCCATCTCTTTACCAATTCTCTTTTACCCAAGTTACAATATCAAGTCTGCACTCTCTCTCCATGTACTTTGGAAGAGGCCATTGACCAAACCAAACATCAAGATTTCCATATGAATCAATTGGATCCACCCCAATCTTTCGTGGGTACTCATATCTTACTTAAGAACAAGAATTGTCATGCTACTAATGACAGTGTCACATACTCTTATGATACCATTCACACTATTCAAGCTATTATTCCTTACCAATATTCAGAACTAACTCTCCCATCTTAAAAATTTACTAATCCTTACTTATCTTCATCAAATAACATCAATTTTCACAAACCCTTATCCTCAGTTGAATTAATAAAACATCTACCTAGGCCTTTTCCATGAGAACTTGATCCCACCCATCCTATGAAATCTTGGTATGATCCTAATAAATTTTGTTGGTTTCACACTAGTTGGGGTCATTCTAATGAGACATGTAGGTATCTTTGTAATTTGTGTATGGATTTTCTTGTTGGTCCTAATTTTGTCCATGATTCTATCATTTGGAAACACCAACAATATTATGAAATTGCCTTCAAATCCCATGAAACTAATACTAAATCTCATGCTTTAAATCAAGTTAATGCTCTATTATCCATCTATAAAGACCCTCTCCTAAATCACCAAGATAACCAAGATAAGCCCCCCCATCTACCAATAATGTAGATAGTCTTATTAACCCAACTCTTCAAGAGAATGTGGTTAATATGACTAATATGTGAAGGGTGGTTGATTTCTTTAACCCTTAACCTATCTACACCCCTCCATTGTCTCGCCCATTTCATGTTATCCAAGATTCTTCTCCAACTAACTTAAATGAGTTGGGGAAAGTTGAATTTATAACTTTTGATGAACCAATTCCAACTCCTCCCTTTGATAACACTTCCAATTCTATTTCTACCATACCTCCATCTTATTTTCCTTAACACCAATGATAATCAAGCTTCTCTCCAAAATTATTATAACAATTCTCAAAACCAACCTGCACCAAATGCTTCAAATTTTCAACATAATTTACAACCTTGATCTAAACCTTCTACCTGTTATCAACATAAATTATAATGTACTTTGGATCCTCCTTTCAAGGACCTCCTTCAACATTATGCATCTATTTTTAATAATCTTCTTATGGTTTATTATGAGCTGGATCCTATCATGGAACTCGCTAATCTCCCATACCAAATTCCATTTCTTGAGCTTATGAGGACCTCTCCACATCATTGAAACCATCTTATTCAACTTTTATTTGAAATGAACATCCCTCATCCTTCCCTAATAGTATGAAAAATACCCTTATCTAGATTTGAAGAGATCATATTATAATAATGTGAAGAGATGTCCATCCATGTTGATGAAGTAATGGACACTTCTATTTCCCTCAAGTTTCCCATCACTTTTATGATTCTTGATGAAATTATACTTCATGAGGATGATCCTCCTCTATTCATTAGTATCTAAATTGGTAATATCCAAGTGAAGGATGCCTTTGTTGATGAGGGTTCTAGAACTTGTATTGCCTCTCTTGATTTTATCAAAACTCTTGGATATTCTAAATGTAATCTCATATATACACATATCACATGTAAAGAATATTATCAAATTTAAATGCCTCCTTTAGTTTATGTGTGGCTTCTTGTTACTATCCCATCTATCATTATTCAAGTGAATTTGATGTTGTTTAATTTTCCTTTATCTTACAACATTATAATTGGTTGTTCATGGATTTATCATATTTGAGTAGTTGCTTCTTCCCCTTGTATATGTGTTAAAGTCCCTAAAAAAGGATATACATAAAGGATTCAAGATGACACTAACCCTTAGAATTTTGAATAATTCTAAGACCATGGTGTCTTAAAGATTCCTACTCTTGAACCTTTGGCTAGTTTATCATTTCATGATTCTCAATTATTCAAATTTATTTTCAATTCCACTTGAGGTTATAAAGGCCATCCCATTCATTAGGGATATTCCTCTAACATCCTAGATTATACTGATGATGAGCCTGATGAAATCAATCTCAAGATTAAAACTTTTGATCTCTCACCTCATCTCATCTCTTAGCTTCCTACCTATTTTAATCCTTATTCTCATAAACAACCTTATGATGACATCCCTATTTTATTAACTAAGACTCAACATTCCATTCATCACACCTCATCAGATGATAATGTCATCCTTACCTGCATCATTGATGTTCATATACCTACATATGATTATGGTTATACCTTAGATGATCCATTCTTACGATTTTATTTAGGCCCATGATGTTGAGCTTATCCATTATCATTCATATTTACTTTAGTCTTTTAGTAATTCTTCTCATATTCCATCATATATAGTTCCTAATTTTAGCTTTTTTTCTCATTATTGTAGGGTGGAGATGGTGTAGACACCTCTATTTTCTAAAAAACCTCATAGAAGTATGCTTATGGATCATGTTATGACTAGGACCTATCACGTTGATAGGTATTAGGGCCCCTATAGCCCATTTATCCTTTTTTGGCATGAAAATTTGTCAAGAAGACAAACTTGTGACCTCACATCAAATAGTGTGGGGAACATATTCCCTCTCTTGTTAGTAGGCATAGATACCTTTATTGAAATCCAAAAAAAGGATGCAAAAAATATTTAAAAACAATGGAATGTAAATCATGGTTATTACTTTTAACCTAAAATTATAAAAAGGAGCTTTGAGAAAGGAATATGTGTATAAGGAAAGAGACAAGGGGAAAAATTGTTGGAGCAACAAAATTTTCAAGTTATAAACTAGAGACTACACAAAAGTGTTAAGGGAGAATTTTAACTTTCAAAAGAGGAAAATCTCCAAAAAGATGTAATAATACCTGTAAGGATACGAAAAATACACCAAAATACCATCTAAATCTAATAACATAAACTGACAACCCTTTGTATTTTCTAACAGAAACAATTAAGAAATTGCCTCTATTCCCATCGATATTTTCACATTTATATTATAAATGTAAATTAAAACTCATAAACTTTATAATCTAATCTCTTATTCTCAAAAATTTATAATTTATAAAAATGGCAATGAAAATCAAATACAATGAATTAAATGAAAGACGTAATTCAAAATATATTACTAATGTAAAGTTTAGAAACCCCTTGTATTAATTTTGAAGAATAGAAATATTGATCTCCTTTTACAATGATTTACCAAAAATTCTATCTATTTCAAACCATTATTATGAAGTTCTAACTTTTATTTATAGAACAAAATAGCTGGTTATGGTGAAAACCCACCTATTTTGCCTTTTTATAGAACTATTAAAATATCAATGAGAAATTGCAAATTTGAAAAGGTACAAAAACTCTTTATGCGATTAACACCACTTGAGAAACTAATTCGGGTTTTTTACACTACTTAAAAAGTCATATCATCAACTTGCACAACTTGAAAAAGTAAGTTGGCCAAATTGAAAAGACAATTTTCAAGAATATAATGCACATTTTCAAGAGGAAAGAGTGTAATTACACAAGTTAGATATCAATAAACAAGAGGAGAGAAAGTAGGAACACTAAAAGAAAATATTCATTATTCTATATGTCATATTGAAAATTCTTTTCCTTTCAAAAAATCATTGAATCTTTGAAGAATTACCATGATTGAATCTTAATCTAGTCCATCTATGTACCTATAAGCAATGTTTGTTGAGTAATATAATTCTTTCATTTCCTTGTGTTTACTTCTGAGACTATTTATTTTCATATCCAAATTATCTACATTCAGTTGGTACTAGGACAACTGACAAAGTTCTTCATAACTAAATTTAGATGTAGTGGAAATGTTCTAGATTTGTTCTTTGAATTCTCTAACTATGGTCTCAATCAAAATAAAATTTCCCTCTTGATCATTGTCATTGACAAAATGACAATCTAACTTCTTGACTTCATTATTAATTTCCATCATTATGTTGTTCTCAAGTGACCTCACATTACTAATTTTTTTAACACATTCTTGAAGAGACTGGATTCTAAATTTGGTGGCCCAAAGAAATTAAATTTGATAAACAATTTCATCTTTATTGTTTACCCCTTTTTCAATGTGATCAACAAAAGGAAATTTTGAGAATTCAACCAACTCAGGCATGATTTCCTCCCAATTTTGATTCTCTTGAGCATATCCATTTAATTTTGTTATTAGTTGTTCATAATGTGATTGAATCTTAGAGAATATCATTGTTGTAGTGAGGATTGTTGAGACCCATTGATATACAACTTTTTCTATCTAGACTTTCACCACATTACCCATTTGGCCCACTTCTCTCACTCTTTCTATTATTTCAACATGAAGACTTGATGAAATGATAGTTGATTGAACTGGACTAACCAATCTATGTATTATTTAGCTCAATTATTCCACTTTCTCTTTTAGATCTTCTTTTATCACTCTGTCTTTGTCTATTTTTTCAAATATGGTATCAATTACCAACTGAACATCTCCTTTCATTCCTTCTCTAATTGACTTTCCCAAGTGAACTCTAGATACATGGTAATCTTCAACCCTGATTTCTCACTTATCCATTTCAACTGATGGAATGGCTAGCTTTGCATACTTTTCTCCTTTTTCATCTATCACCATTCGTGAAATTGTCTTTACTTTCTTTATCCTTTTCAAAAAATAAGATGTCAAGGTTTGAAAATCTATCTCTTCAGTTTCAATAATTCTTCTCATTATTCTTACCAATATAGATAACCAATATGAGGTTGTCATTCTTGAGGAAGGCAATGGAATAAAAATTGAAATAGGTGGATCAATCCTAATTATAATTGAAGAAGGGTGATTGGGCCATCTTGAGAAGATGTTTCAATTTTATCTTATAGATGGATCATGTCAAAAAGGATTCTTGGGGAAAGAGAAATGAGCAAATCAGGATTTGAGGTAGAATATGAAGAGATAGGAGTAACCTATTGCAAAGGGAAAGCAAATGATGTAAGAAACATTGTATCATTTGAAGTTAAAAATTGTTGAGTTGTGTTCTCTATTAATTCTTGAGTGAATGGAAAACTATCAACTAGATCTTCTTGACAAACTAAAATTTTAGGAGAAAAAGTAACATTCTAGCCAAACCTTTTCATCTTCATCTTGATATTTTTTCATGGTTGATCATCTTATTGCGCAGCTTCAGGGTCACGTGTTTCTTCTATCATGGGAGATTCTCCACTAGGGCCTACCTCATTCATCTTTTCTAGATCATTTTGTTGCTTATAAAACCTTTTAAATATGTCTTTTCCAAGAGGTGTAGAGAAATCAACATTTGTAACATCAATTCCCTTACCTTTTAACCATATGAGAGTTTTATAATGTATAACCCATGTCTTACTTATGAGATAAGTAGATTCCCTTCTGTTTCAATATACCATAGGCAATGGTTTTATCACGATGCCTTCTTTTTCAAAGATGTGATCCAACATGACCTCATCATATACTAGTTATTTTAGTACTTTCATTATGCCAAACTTGACTATTTATCTCATGGTAAACCATGAATAGTCTCTTATTATTACTACTTTATCATCATCATGATCCATCCAATAGTCTTCAAAATGTGGAACATACTGAAAAGAAGATCTAAGATTATGTTCAATTAAGCCTCTATTTTCAAATGAAGGTCGACTTTCAAATGTTCTGAGGTTATAGTGAGACATGAATTATTAAAATATTTTGGCCTTGACTAATGAAGGGCAAAGTATACCTACCAATAAATATCAGAAACTTGATCCTTGTTTTGTATTTACTTGTCAAGAACTTGTGTGTTTCAACAAGTTATCTCATTAATTCCATTAATGTCCATTTATTGCTGATGTTTCATGGGTGCATGTAAGGATATATTTCATAACCACAAATTCTTAAGTAGCTAAAAGTTGAGAATTGTATAAACCAAGCTCCCTACCTTGTTATTTTTGTGGTGGCCACAAATGATATCATTGAGTTGAAGAGTTGATTTTCAACAAATAGATGATGAAATAAACAAAGCAATCATTGAATCTTTTGAAGTGATAGGTGCTTTCTTTCAATATTAGTTGAGGATAGAAGTCATACACCATTGTTTTCTAAAAATCACCTACTGTATGCAATCTATCAAAATACCTTCCACCTACTAAAGTTTAAACAAGATACGAAGTCATATAAAATTTTGACCTGTCTTTTACTTCTATGTGTTACTTGTGAATGGAATTGTTGATCAATTGACCCCAATCAATATATTGTTTATTTTGAATGATGATTTAGATGAACCTATACATCCAGTTTTGAAAATTCTTAGCCATTTAATTTCCCACTATCCTATGCAACAAAGTTATTATATCACTTATCTCATCTTTGAAATTCAATCTTGTGAGATTTTTGCGAAGCTAAGTAGAAAAATGCTTTAGCTTAGTCATTCATGCATTGTTGACTTGTTTATAACAAGCAATAACATCGTCATCCCAAAATCTTTGAGAGGACTCAGGAGTTAGATGTACCAAGGCTTCAAGATTTGGAAGGTGAAAAATGCTATAAATTTTCTTGGGAGCAAAATTCACTACCAACTCCCCTTATGGATATATTACCTCTCACATCTCTAAGTTGTAATTATTTACCACAACCAAAACCAACTCAAGAGACTATAATGTTTATCAAGAATGTTGTTGCCTATGTTAAACCAATATCACAATTACTCTCACCAAAATCTATCTTATGTTATGCATTCATTATTTCCAAAAACTCATTTAAGTTGACATAACCAAGATCAGTATTTATGATAATTTTCATGTTGGATTCCAATGTCAAAGGAGGTACTATACTCTAGAACTAGTATTTCATGATTACTTTTTCTTTGCCTTTACTTAGAATCTCCTTTTCTAGAGTATGAGACAAAGACATTAATAAAATTGATAAATTTCAAATTTTTGTGAAAAATTACCTGATTTAAAAAAAATGATGAAAATGCAAATGCAAATTGCTCAAATGTAATTTTAATGCTCCTAATATGAATTTAAATTTTTCCTTTAACCAAATTTCTCATCTGTAAATGTGCATGTTATGATTCCTCTAAGTAGCTTTTTCACAAAACATTTTGGCCAACTGAAATGATTGGAAGAAGTTATAAAAATAATTTCTTCTTTAATTTTTAAATAATTTCTCTATTCCCTATGATTTTCCCTTTTTATAAAATCACCACTAAGAATTGACAACCATGCAATGAACCCAAAATATGAAAATCTGTTTCAACATCTTCTACAAAACTATAAATTTATAAAATGAAGATTCCCAAACTTAACTTGTTCAATTTTCTCCTTTACATTTTCCACCTAGAAAATTATTTATTTTTCAATACATACATATATATATATATATATATATATATATATATATATATATATATATATATATATATATATATATATATATATATATTCAAATTCTATTTATGCATTAATATATATAGACACACACACACACACACACACACACACACATACATAAACCCACCAAATTACTGTCCACTTGACAAATTTCTTTTTCCCTGGACTTTCTTCACTAGAAATTTTTATGAAATTCACCAAAAGAAACCCTCCTCATACATTTTCGACCATGCTCAACTTTATTTATTATTTAAACTTTTATTTCTTTGGATGACCATACGATTTGAAATTGTACTAAAAAGAATAATTTTTTATTGATTTAGCTTCCCTCGTTGGCTAGGCATTGCCCCGATTTGAATTGTATTCCCCATATAAAACTAGAAAATTTAACCCATATATATATATATAAACCCACCAAATTACTGTCCACTTGACAAATTTCTTTTTCCCTGGACTTTCTTCACTAGAAATTTTTATGAAATTAACCAAAAGAAACCCTCCTCATACTTTTTTGACCACGCTCAATTTTATTTATTATTTAAACTTTTATTTCTTTGGATGACCATATGATTTGAAATTATAGTAAAAAGAATAATTTTTTATTGGTTTAGCTTCCCTCGTTGACTAGGCAGTGCCCTGATTTGAATTGTATTCCCCTTATATATATATATATATCTGTGTGTGTGTGTGTGTGTGTGTGTGTGTGTGTGTGTGTGTGTAGACTCTTACTCCTGTGCAACTGGGCAGTACGGTCTCAATCCTCTATGCTTTTTTCATCAATTTTTTTCATAATCCTCTCGGTTGGCCGTACAGTGCCAATCTCAAGAAGCAATTAAAAAAATTATTTACTTGCAAACCTTCCCTTTCTATTGTGGAATCGATCTGTTGCTGGGAAAAATAAATTTATTTATTTATTTTTGTTTGCCTCTTCAAACAACTGAGACATCGTACTGTTCAATTTGGGAAAATGAAATTTCTTCAAAAACATTAATTCTCCTTGTTGGGTGTAGGAGAAAAAATAAAATTTAATTTTCAAACTATTTACCTTTGTTATTTTCTTGCTCTTCATCTACCTGGGGAATTCTTGAATGAACAAGATAATTAAATTTCCTTCCTAAAAAATTAATTTCCAAACTTCTCAATATACTTATTCCACTTTACATCCCTCTATTATTTTTCCTAGTTTATTTGCAAGGTATGATGAGACAAAAAAGAAAACAAGAAAATACATAAAAATATCTTCTATATTTTGCAAGTTTTATGAATTATTTGGTTTACTCGAATGACAATTTTAATTTACATGTTTGGAGATTAAATAACGGCTTGAAGAAATTTCCATTTCAACATGACTTGGGGAAATAATCACACTTGCATTATTCAAGGAGAAAAAATGGGAGATTGCATGCAAAAGGAAGAAACCTTTAATTTTATAATGACAACTTGCATGAAGTAGGGAAATAAATTTGAAATTTGTAATTTTGCATTAAAATAGCTTAAAAAATAATTTCCAAATTGAATAATTAAAATAAGCATGATTTTGGGTTAAATCAAAAATGGAATATTTAAAATGTTTTTACAAATTTCAATTTGCACCCAAAAATATTTTTGCAAATTGTACCAAAAAACATTTTCATGAATTGCACCAAAAAAATATTTTTTGCAAATTGCACCACAAAACATTTTCGGAAATTGCACCAAAAAAATATTTTGCAAATTGCACCAATTTTTTTTTTTGCAAATTGCACAACTTATGAAAAATGAAGATATGTTTCCACAATTCACAAAAAGTGAAAAGGTTTTGGCAAATTACCAAAAAAGTAAGTGATCTTTTGCAAAGTGGGTTCTAACGAGTTTTAAAAAAATGCTTTAGGGTAAAAATAGAAAAAGCCAAAAAAAAATTATTAATTAGTTCTTGAGTAATTAATCAAACTTTTGATTTTTAAAATTTTTGACTTTTTGCGTGAAAAATCAAAAAAATTAGCCATTTTTTTAATTTTAAAAATGACATTTTTCACTAGTTTTTTCTTTTGAAAAAAACCATGACAATTGTTGGCTCCAAATAGGATTCTGAACTACAAGGAATGAAAAGAACTTAGAATTTTCTAGTTTCATACTCTGACACTTTTATCATTGGGTAATGGAGTTTTCAATAGTGACTTTGATGGATTTAAGAAAAAAATTCAAATTTCTGATCTTCAAAAAAGGGATGGGTCCTCAAGCCATCAAAAAGCTATCATATGTCAAAAGATAGTGTATGTGATGGTTAGGTACTCAGCCTAACTAGTGATTTCACATTTCCAAAAGGATAGTGTATACGAGTGCCCAATACTCAATTTGATAGAGGATATCACATGTTAATGATAGTATATGTGAGTGCATTTTTACACAAACTAAAATGTGAAGAGATAAATGATTATCTTACACTTGTGTATCTAGATTTGACCAACTAACAACCAGTTTTTCTATCTCAATCATATGAGAAATTAACACGTGTTATCAGGGCAAACCCTCTTGTTCACCTAAAGAGATTTATGAGAGACCTATTTTATTTGACAACTTGCAAAAATTGTAATTACTCATGATGTTCCCAAATAGATGTTATGGAAACAAATTGTTTTGGCAAGAAAGACTAAAGCACAAAGGAGGGGCAATAGACACACCATTACCTTTATTGAAAAATAATGCACACACCAAAACAAAGAACAGGAAAGAAACACATCCAAAATTGTATTTACACATGTACAAAAGAAGACCAATTGGTTTTTAATGGAAATAGTGTTTCAAATATTGCCTACTAAAGGGCAATGTTAGATGGGTTCCATCATGATATGCTAGGTAAAAAGTGTTGTTATCTCAAAAGTGCATAATCTTGAATGGCACCATCTAAAATGAATCAAATCTACCATGACTACCTTTTGGCTCTCTATGACTATTCCAAAGTAGAACCAAATCTCTAACTTGGAATTATCTTTTCCTAGCCTTTTTATCAAAGAAGACTTTGACATGAGCTTGATGTTCTATGATTGACCACCTGTATTCATTTTTATTCCAGTTATTGTAGATAAAATATTCTCTTATCTAATGAGCTTTCAAAATTTGGAATTTTGATTGCTCTAGACAATTGCAAGCGGGTAATTCAAGAGTTACAATAATTGAAACATCTACTTCATATAGAAATTTGAATGGATACATACCAATGGCATTTTTTTGGAGTTATACAATCTTACCAAAGAGAATCATATACCTTTTTATGCCAATTTATCTGATTCTCATCTACCACATTGTGCATGATTGTAAATAGGTTTTTGTTACTTGATTCATCTTGACCATTCCCTTATAGGTGCTAATTTGATGAATGAGATAGAGAAATACCATATCCATAGTAAAATGCAATCATATATAAAGAATAAATATTAGATGTATTATATGTTACATTTTTTAATGGGATTCCATATCATACTAAGATATTCTCCTTGATGAATTTGCAAATGACTTTTAAAGTTGTTTGTTTCATAGGGATTTCTTCTACCCACTTAGTGAAATAATCTATCACTATGAGAACGTAAGTATGACCTGTAGTTGAATGAGGGTTCAATGTCATGATAAAATATAGTCCCCATTGCTGAAAATTTTTCTTCAATTATTACAAGGTGAAGAGAAAGTGCTTCTAGCTTGGGCTTACCTAAAAACTATTAACATGCTTCACACTTTCTCACCCATTAATATTAATATTTGAAAAGAGTTGGCCAATAGTAATGAGCTCTGAGAATTTTGTATGTTGTTACTCTATCATAAAAATTCCCTCCACAAGCTTGATCATGAAAAGCTTGTAATAAATTTTATTGTTGTTCCTTATCCATGTATCTTAAGAAAAAGCCATCAATGCCTTTTTTGAAAAGAGTGTCATCCCATATGACATACCTATTAGCATATAGTTTGACCATTCTACATTGTTTAGCATCCAAGTGTGAAGGACATTCTCCATATGTTAGGTAAAAGGCAATGTCAAAAAACCATTCATTTGTAGAATCGACAAATAATACCAAAGGAAGCTCTTGATCCTCTTGTTCACCTAAAACTATCAAAGATTCTGATTGAATATCTCATTATTCTACTATGAGTTGACATAGTATTTTCCTTCAGACTAAATTTTTAGGTTTTATTTTTAGATCATATTATTGCACCCTAGTTATCCAATTTCCTCATTTAGAACTAGGTTCTTGTTGAGTTAGAATGGATTTAACTATTGTACTCGGTACCATTACCATAGAATGTGATTGTAATATGTAATACCTAAATTAATTAACACATTTTATAATTGTAAAGCATATTTTTCTTTAGGGGAGTATTTCAACTCGTAATATTTGAGATTACAACTCATGAAGGCAATCGGGGATTCCATACCCTCATTATTTTTTTGAATCAAAATTGTTAAGAGTGTATGCTCTAAATCGTAATAATAAATGATAAAAAAAATTAAAATTAGTACATACCAATGTTGGCGCATGAGCAATAGCAGTCTTTATCTTTTCAAATGTTTCTTTAGCTTCATTATTCCACTTGAAATAAGGTTTTCCTTTCATCATGTTTGCAATATGTCTTTTGAGCTTATCAAAATTAGGAATGAATCTTCTCAAAAAGTTCACCTTACCAAAGAAGGAATGTACTATTTATTTATTAGTAGGTAAGTAAATCTTTTAAATTGTCTGAACCCTTTCTGAATCAATCCTTTTTCCTTCTTTTGATACAATATGACCTAAGATTTTACCTTTGCTCACTCCAAAGATAGATTTCTTAGGATTGAGATAAATTTTGTGTAAATGAGACTTTTCAAATACCTTCTCCAAATAGGTCATCGAGATATACCATAATGATTTCATTCTTTAATTATTTGAACATTAAATCCATTGCCCTCTAAAAAGTAGCTCCTACATTAATTAATCTGAATGGCATTTATTTGTATGCAAAAGTGCCCCAAGGTGTTGTGAAAGTTATTTTATGTTGATCTTCCCTGTCAACCTATATTTTATTATATCCTAAGAAACCATCAAGTATTGAAAGTATTTCAACACCAATTACCACTTGGAGAACCTGATCCGTGACTGGTAGCAGATAATTATCTTTGAGAGATGCTTGGTTGAGGTTTCTAAAATCAACATAGATTCTGATTTGACCATTATTCTTATGAATTGATAGTATGTTAGCTACCCAAGTTGAATGGTGAATAGGAAAATTATAAGAACATTAAGAATTTTTTGCACTTTGATAAGAATCATACCTTTCATTTTAGGATTGTATTGTATTAGTTTCTATTTGAAAGGTTTCACATCAAGTTTTATAGGAACTATATGTTGTATCTCTTTGGGATAAAATGACTTAAAGTCAACGTATCAATACACAAGTATGTCAATATACTTACAAATAAGGCTAACAAAGTTTTGTTCTTCTTTAGGTGAGCAACATTTTCTATTATTAATGAACCTAGAATGTTTCTCTGAACCAATATTTACTTTTTCATAATCAATAGAATCAAGAATTCTTTTATTCATTTTACTTTTTAAAAATATATCATGTTTATCAAACAATTCTTCTAAAGAGACCAGGCCTTTATGAATTTTGTTTCCTTTTAACTTGATGACACCTTATTCATGTTGTTCATCTGTGATTTCCTCTTTTGATGTATGAATTGAAGATTCTTTGTATGATGAGTCATTACATTCAAAGTGCAAATTTATAAAAATGTTTGCTTTTTTGAGGAAATAGGTGATTTGATTATCGTCATTAAAAACTTGCCAATTATTTACATTGTCTGAAATACTTGGTTTGTATATTAATTTAATCATATATTTTTGTATTGATATCTATATGGGGAATCATCAAAGAAGCTAATACTGCTAAAGCATCAACTTTAGAGTTATTTTCTCTAGGAATTGTACTAATAAAGAAAGCATAAAAAATTTCAATGCTATCCCAAACTGTATTTCTATAGTGTCTTAGATGGTCATTCTTCACTTGGTATTGATATTTTACTTAATTCACAATGAGTTCATTATCACCCAAAATTTTTAAATATTTGATTCCCATCTCTTCTACTTCTTGCAAACCTTGTAAAAGTGATTCGTATTTAACTATTATGTTGGTGCAATCAAATTCCAACTTGTAAGAGAAAGGAAAATTTTCCTTAGATGGAGATATCAATATTATTATTATGTCAAAACCCATTGACAAATAACTACCATCAAACTCCATTACCCAAACATCATTTGGGTCTGATTGCATGATCTTTGGAAATTCTACATCTTTCTTTGTCATTAGAAGATAATTTCCAATTCCAGCATCTTCATACAAGATATCAACTCTTGGATCATCAACTTTTTGAACTATGTATTTTTTTTTAATTTAGGCTCTAGCTGTTGTTTGACTCCTTTGACTAGAATCATGGCATGTGATAGATCCATTTGAATTTTCCCTCCCAATTCTTTGTAAAAGTTTCTACCCAAAAGAATGTTTTAAGCTAATGGAATATCCATGACCAAAATATTTATTTTGATTAACTTTTGGGAAAAAGATGCCAAAGCTACTTGTACATCTTTGATCTATCCAATAAGGGGAACTTGTTTTGTCTCCATGGAATAACAATGCCGAAAGTTCTTAGTGTAGGTTAAGCCAAGAACATGAACAACTTTGGTCGGCATTACATTATTTAAGGATCCTATGTCAAGAATATAATTACTAACTTTGCATCCCTTGAGGAAAATGGAAATGTAGAAAGGGTCAACTTTATTAGATTTAGAAGTGACTGCAGCCATAGGGTTGACTTGATTGGAAGTAATAGGGTTCATTAAGATTCCTTTGAAATTATCCCTTTTAGCATTTGTATTTTTTCCTTTGATGAAATCAATTAATCTATCCAACTACTCTAGATATGTTCTTAAGTATTCATCTTGTGACATTTGAATCTTGGTTTTGTTGACATGATCAATAATGTCAAATGTTGGTAAATTCCTAGACGGGATTTCAACATGTTGATAAAATTGGCATTAGATGAATAACTTATCAGTGGTTGTTTCCATTTTATTTGTACTGGTGGAGTAGTTTCTTATGGGAGAAATACTTTTTGAGTTTCCTCTTGTGAATCATTTGACTACTTTTTTTGGTTATAAGTTCTAGTGAAAACTATAAAGGACTGACATTCATATCTCTAACACTCTCTTCATAATCATCTTCATCTGAATTATATTTTAGGAACATGTTTATGGAGTCACCACCAAGTTATTCAATTTCACATTCTTGAAGTTTTAAATTTTTTGATTCATTTTCTTCTTCAGTTTATTTGTATCTAAATATTTCCTCGATTTCTAAGACTATGTTCATGGGTGCATAAGTCTTTTGTAAAGGAAGAGCCTCAAGTGGTAGTTTTGGTTGAGGATCTTGCAATTTAGGATGATCTCTTTGAAAAGGACTGTATTTTATTCTATAAATATCTTGGTATGGAGATGTAATGAATTTTTGAGGTATTTACCTTTTTAGGGTTGTTATATATTAGTCATTTTTTGCAAGAGTTGTTTTGTTGAAGATTATCCTAAAATTTGAGCTTTATTCTTTAAAGGTTATTTTTTGAGTTTTCTAGACATTATCATGTCATCTTCAACTTCAATAGCCAATTATTGAGTTGCATCCAAGTTTTATATTGTAGCCCTTCTCAATTGATAACTTACTTTGGGTAATTGAGAGTTGATAAATAAACATTTTTTATTTTCATCTATAAGTTATGCATTATTTGGTATCTTATTTAGAAACTTATTTAATTTAGCAAAAAAATCTCTGATTGTCTCATATACTTCTTTTTTCATTTATGTAAGTTGAGAAAGTAGAGCATGGACGTCTTCGACTGGTTTAAATGTATTCTCAAATTTAGTTTTAATTATATTCTAGTTAGTATCAGATCTTGGAGTGAGATGGTAAAACTAGTCTATAGCCTCATCATGTAACATTTTGACAAATAGCCTAATAGCAACATATTCATGTTCAACACCTAAAATGCCACATGCAATATTTAATGCTATAAGGTGTTCATCTAGGTGTTGGTTTTAATCTCCATAAAATCTTGAAAAGTTCTTTTTGGACCCTTTTGGAAGGTCATGTAATTGTCCAAGAGCCAATGGACCAATAACATTTCCCCATGGTAATGCCATAGTTTGAAAAACTACTTGTATGGGAATAACCATTCTTGATAAGACAAGAGCTTGACTTATCAAAGTACCTATTTTAAATTGTTTATTTTAGTTAGAGGTTAAGGGAAGACTGGTCATTTTTTTAATCTTTATTTGTTGTTCAGGACTCAACTTGAAGCTAGAATGTTCTTGTAACTGATAAAAAGGGTCAACTTCACCTTTCGACTTACTAGCTCTAGTGAATCTTTTTCCTACCAGTTTGGAAGAAAGTTATTGGCATTGAGGTGTAGGTTAAAGTTGAAGAGCTCTTTGAATGGGCCTTATTTATTGTATTATATGTGTAGCCAAGGCTTCAAACCTTTGTGCTAAAACTACTTGATATTCTTCTTCTTCCATGTTTTCAATAGCTCTATTAAAATGTGTTAAACTCATTCTATTATCCCAAGCAAAAGCTCTCAAATTTAATGAAATATCTTCTAAAGTTTGTGTTATCCAATCTAGATTAGGTTGAAGAACTAGAGCTTGAGGTACCTGAATTGTCATTAGAAGAAACTATAATTAATGAAAGTCTTTTACTAGCTATATTAACTAGTTTTCATTCTTATTTTCTTTCTTGTCTTCTTGAATCAATCTCAAAGTTTCTCTAGGTAATGGCAGTACGTGCTTTTTTATATCTAGTTCTACTCTAACAATATCAAATTGAGTGTTACTTGTTTTATTTTCAAAAGCAAATGATTAAAATTTTGAAGCTAAATCTTCTTCTAAAGCTTCATCGCAATTCAAACAAGGTTGAAAATTTGGATTCCAAATGCCTAAAATAGTCGTATGTGATTTTATTGATTCAAGGCTACTAGATGAAATCTATAGGCTTCTCTTTGTGTATGGGCCCTTTTTGATCTATTATTGATCCCAAATCTTGATTCAAAATATCTAGGATGACTTGAAAATAAGTTATAGATATTTCATTAGCATCCCAAAATATTTTTCTAAGGTTTAGCATAATATCTAACTAAGTAGATTGCTCCATGTCTAAATCAGGTTGTTAGAGTGGTCCTTGAGATGATGGCAAAGTCATGTAGACCATTACAAAATGGGTGGGATAAAAAATTCAAAAATGTGCCCCATAGTGGGTGCCAAAAATTATTGGCATGAAATTTTTTCAAGAGGAAAATTATTGACCACGCATCAATAGCATGGGGAATAGAATCCCTCTCCTATTAGAAGGTATAGATACCTTTATTGAAAGATAAGAAAAGGAAGCAAGAGATATTTAAAAACAATTTAAATTAAATCATGGGTAGTACTTTTAACCTTAAAATATGAAAAGGAGCTTTGAAAAAGGAATATGTATAGAAAGAAAGAGAGAAGGGAGAAATTATTGGAGCAACAAAATCATCAAGTTATAAACTAGAGACTAAACGAAAGGATTAAGGGAAAATTTTGACTTTCTAAAGAGGAAAATCTATAAAAAGATGTAATCATACCCATAAGGATATGAAACATAAACCAAAATATCATCCGACTCTGATAACATAAATAGACAGTGCTTTGTATTTTCTATTAGAAATAATTAAGAAAATGCCTATATTCCCATCGAGATTTTCACATATATATTGGAAACATAAATTACAACACAGAAACTTTGATATCTTATGTACTATTATCAATAGTTTATAATTTATAATAATGGAAATAAAAATCAAATATAATGGATTAAATGAAATATGTAATTCAAAAGATATAACTAACACAAAGTTTAGAAACACCTTTCTTGTATTGATTCTGATGAAGAAAAAGATTGACCTCCTTTTACAATGCTTTGTCAAAAAAATTATCTATTTTGAACCCTTATTATGAATCTCTAACTTGTATTTATCGGCCAAAATAGGTGGTTATGGTGCAAAACCACCTATTTTGCCTTTTCATATAAGTTCTAAAATATCAATGAGAAATTAAAATTTTGAAAAGGTACAAAAACTCTTTATGCAATTAGCACCACTTGAGAAAACAATTGGAGTTTTTTTAACTACTTAAAAAATCATATCATCAAATTGCACAACATGAAAAAGTAATTCAATAAAATTGAAAAGATAATTTAAAAAAATACAATGCACATTTTCAAGAAAAAAAGAGTGTAATTACACAAGTTAGATATCAAGAAACAAGAGGAGAGAAAGCCGGAACACTAAAATCAAATCTTCATTCTTCTAGCTATCATATTGATAATTCTTTTCCTTTCAAGAAATCATTGAATCCTTGAATAATTACCGTGATTGAATCTTCATTTGATCTATATGTGTACCTATAGCCAATGTCTATTGAGTAATCTAATTCTTTCATTTGTTGGTGTTTGCGTCTGAGACTATTGATTTTCATATCCAAATTATCTACATTCACTTGGTACTAGGATAGCTGATAAAATTATTCATAACTAAATAAAAATGTAGTGGCAATGCTCTTCATTCATTCTTTGAATTTCCTAATAACGTTCTTAATTGTAATCGAATTTCCCTCTTGATCTTTATCATTGACAAAATGAAAATCCAACTTCTTAACTTCATTATCAATTTCCATAATTATGTTGCTCTCAAGTGACCTTGCATCACTGAATTTTTTAACATATTCTTGAATAGACTGGATTCTAAATTTGGTGGCCCAATGAAATTCAATTCGATAAACAATTTCATCTTCATTGATTACCCCTTTTTTAATAAGATCAACAAAAGGAAATTTTGAGAATTCAACCAATGCAAGCATGAGTTCCTCCCAATTTTGTTTCTCTTGAACATATCCATTTACTTTTGTTATTAGTTGTTCATATTATGATTGAATTTAGAGAATATCATTATTGTAGTGAAAATTGTTGAGACCCCATGATTTGCAACTTTTTGTATCTATACTTTCACCACATTACCCATTTGGCCCACTTCTCTCACTCTTTCCAATGTTTTGGCATGAGTACTCAATGAAACTATATCTGGTTAAATTGGCTCAACCAATCTATGTATTATTGATCTTTATTGTTCCACTTTATCTTTAAACTCTTTGTTTATCACTCTATATTTATCCATTTTTTCAAATATGGTGTCAATTGCCAACTAAAAATCTCCTGTTATTCCTTCTCTAGTTGAATTTCTCAAATAAACTATAGATACATGGTAATATTCAACCTTAATTTCTCACTTATCCATTTGAACTGATGGAATGGACACCTTTGCGGACTTTTCTCCTTTCTCATTTGTCACCATTCATGAAACTGTGTTTGCTTTTTTTAGCCTTTTTGAAAAATAAGCTATCAAGGTTTCAAAATCTATCTCTTCAGGTTTAATAATTCTTCTTATTCCTTTTAACACTATAGACAACCAATCTAAGTTTGTCATGCTTGAGGAAGGCAATGGGACAAAAATTGAAATAGGTGGATCAATCTTGACAATGGTTGAAGAAGGTGTAATTGGGAAATCCTGAGAAGATGTTTCAATTTGCTTTTAGGGATGGATCATTTCAAAAGGGATTCTTGGGGAAGGAATAATGGATAAATAAAGATTTGAGGTAGAAGATAAAGAAATAAGAATAACCTCTTGTAAAGGGAAAGTAGATGATGTAGGAAACATTGTATTGTCTGAAGTTAAAAATCATTGAGTCGTGTTCTCTATTAATTCTTGACTAAATGGATAACTATCAACTGGAACTTATTGAGAAACTAAAATTTTAGGAGAAAAATAAACATTCTCACACAACCTTTTTTATCTTCAGCTTGATAGTCTTTCATGGTTGACTATCTCATTGAGCAGCTTTAGGGTCACGTGTTTCTTCTATCATGGGAGATTCTCCGCAAGGCCCTACCTATTTCATATTTTTAGATCATTTTGTTGCTTATAAAAGCTTCCAAATTTGTATTCTTTAAGAGGTGTATGGAAATCAACATTTATAACATCAATTCCCTTACATTTTAACCATTTGAGAGCTTTATCAAGTACAACCCTTGTCCCACTGCTAAGAGAAGTAG
>JARHVA010000422.1:4627500-4692500 GCA_037957365.1 Torreya grandis | reverse complement strand
TTGATCACATGGAGAGATTCTAAAATTCAACCTCCATAGGAGATTTTATCATTAAAAGACATAAACATGACCAGGGCACAACCAAACTTGTTCAATCCACCTAGGAAAAGATGTCACATAGAATGAACAAATGCTCTAGATCACATATAAGCTATTGAAGATATATAAAAATTTATTACAATATTCATTCTAACAAATTATAAACAACAGGGTTAGATGGAAGACTACAATGCTAATATTTAAAACACAAGATGTAAAAACATATTATATAGGAAATATTTCATGTGTTTATAGGGAAAACAACACTTATGATATGTAGCAAGCATGTATTATTTGTAGGGTAAGATAAGGTAGGATAAGTTAGATAATAAAAAGAGTGGTGGTATACTGGTGATTCTCAAATAATAGGGTTTCTTGTAGTATTCATGACATTATCCTTTTCAAAGATGTAGGGAAAACTTAAATATAAGATAAATCAAATGCCAAGTTATCCTTAGAAGATTAGAATATACACTAAAAATAAGCTTTCAAACACTTTTCTTCGTCAACTCCATAAACCCAGGGTGCCCTAACAAGTTATTGAACAATATATCCTATAATAATATAGAAAGGGTTTATAATCTATATCTATACATAGAATGATAACTAGTAATGAACACAAGCCCAAGTATCTAATCAACATAACTTGAAAAACACATTGTTGCACTTCATCAACAGGAAATAACATAGAAGCATAAATATTTCATTAACTTGAAAAGAAACCTTACATACATCAATTTTTCAAAATGTTGCCAAGGGGACAAGCATGGTGAGTTTCCTCTTTTGACAAGGGAGACATAAACATGCTCTCAAAGCTTGCTAATGGTTGTATAGCTACAACCACCTTAGCAAGAGATAAGATCTACACACGACAATTGATCCCTAAAAAGTTTTATAGAACCTAGACTTAGAGAAAATGAATAACCAACATCTTGAATAGAGGAGAATCCCTCTATTTATACATGTTTACCCATTTAAAATATGGGACTCTAAGTTTTAATTTACAAATCTACATAACAACCCTCCTAATTCCACCACGATGCTCCCAGCTAGAAAATATTCCTTGTCATGCCTAAAATATTCATCCATTTACAGGAAAAATCATTGCTTTAATTGCCTCTATAAATAATTATGTAGATTTGAAACAAACTCTTTGATTTCATGACTGGTGATTCCCTTTTATATGATCTAAAAGGTAAACTTTTGTGGTTGAGGCCAAAAAAACTTTGTCCTCATGTGTAGCTTCTTCATGATGCCCTTGACCACTTATTTGCACAATTAGAACTTCCTAAAAAACTACCTTTCCTCTTATGCATGCCATGGAATAACCTACTATTACAATGATGGCGTTAAGATACTCTAAGTGTGGTATAGACAAAATATGATTCATGATAAAAAAAATATGCTCTAGAATGGTCCACAGACCTTTTGTGCATTCAATCATTACCCATCCATGAAAAAATGTCAATTTTAACTCCTAACTCATAATTTGCCACCTATTGATACATGGCATGCCACATCAGATCCAATTAGGAAATCATGCGGTTTAAAAGTGACTAAGATACCTAATTTGCTCAATCTAGGCACATGTCACCTTCTCATGTAATCTTGAAGCTACATCAAATATACACCATTGATATTTCAAGAAGTATTTGGGTCTTGACTTTATCATGTACCACTGATCTTGATTTCAACATCTAAGATCTTGCCACTTGGTAGCTCCATGGGTTCTCTATATCTCGTGCTATTAGTCATGTTGGGCTAACATGATTTTGCCATGTGGTAGTCCCACATTCATTATAGGCTTTGTTAAAAATTCCACTTTCATTCCACACCACTATATCATCCTTACCTGAGCTAATGCATGCCATTGATATTTTAAAAGATTCTTAGGCTCTAATATATGGCATGTAGTTGTGTTAATTTTTATCTCTAAATTTTTTTATAGGGTCCTTCAATTTTCAACCTTTGCTACGCATCATGAAATATTTGTTGGGTTAGCAAACATGGTTCATTAGATCATGATTCAAGGGGTGGAATGTCATTGGCTACTATTTATACTTGGCCTTGAGGCCATGCCACTTGGAAGTCTCATGGGCCTTTTACACTCTATACTCTATCAGTTTTATGAGGTTAATCCACTTTCACCACATGGTGATCTCACATTTACTCATAGATTCATTGAAAATACTTGAATCGATATGCTTCATTGATCAAGATATTTATACTTTTTCATATATTATTGATTTACGAGAACATTCTTGAGCTTTTAGTGATGTGCCTCAATCTTGACACTTATCACCTATGTGATTGTCTTGAGTCTTTTGAATTTTTAGCTTTGGTCATGCTCCATCAGATCATCTATCCCTGATTTAATGTGCACCATTCTATTTTAATCTGTTAGGTTGAATGTGATTAGATCCAAATTATCATAAAAACAATTAAGTCAAAGTTTGATAAAATAAAAGACTTAGCACAAAGTCATGGCCTATGTTTTTGTTGTTTTAATTAATATGATAAAAGCTTTAGGATAGGACTTTGAACTAATTTTATAATAAAGGGACCAAACATTAGCTATACCATGATATATAAAATGACCAAGGGACATGAGAAATAAAAGGGACCAAATATAAATTTTAGACTAAGCTTTGGTTGTGTAAATAAACATGACTAAAACTTAGTATAAAAATTGAACTAAGTCCATGACATATTTAAATCATTCTCATGTAAATGGCTCCCACCAATTTTTAATTTAAATCATAGGGCCTAAGCTAGGGTAATTAGAATAAGGATCATAAGGTGCTTAGACATGAATTCAGCTTACCTTTTGATAGACCAAAAGTTAGTAAAGACCAAACTAACAAGACACTCGATCTATGATGAACACTTGAAAACATAAAATGGGTTAAACAAATTAGGCTTCTGTGATCAACAAGGGCTTAATTAAATTAGTGTAATTTTAGTCACTAACACTAACTCTCACAATGGGTTGTACACCCCCTATGGGTGTGAAAATAACCCTAAAATTTATGACCATGTACCAATCCATTGGGTCATGGAGTAAACACTTAGTCAATTTATGAGCAAACACCCATGAAGTCTCAACAAAACATGGAAGACTGATAAAAATAGATCAAGAAGATCTAAAAATGATCACACAACAAAAAACATGAAAGCAAATTTTACAAGCAAGGCCTAAAAAAAAGGGGCAACAAATCAATAAAACAACAAGACTATACCGTATACAATAATGTACACAATTGTAGACTCAATCTAGGAAGTGTTCCAGATGCCGAGCATTCACTAGTAGCTAAAGTATTTCACCACCCAAGTCTCTCAAGAATAAAGTGTGTTCCCCAATATTATAGTCAATGAAATAGGGACCTATGTAAAAGGCATCAAATTTTCCATGCTTACCTTTCTCTTGATGCCTATTATCCCAAAGTAAAACCAAATCACCTACTTGGAATGTTTTTGGAGTGACCAACCTATCAAATATCTTATTTATATTTTCCTTTAAATTGAGGTATCTCTCATGATCTTATCTTATAATTTCATCAATCTCAATAATCTAGTTCATCTTGATTTCATAGTGGTTGATTTTCTCATCACCTTTTAGTTGCTACCTGATTTGACAGCTTGGTAACTGCAAATTCATAGGCAAAACATCTTAAGCTCCATAAAGAAGCTCAAAAGGGATTTTACCTATATCTCTCTTGGGCATGATCCTATCATCCCATAAATTAAATTTCAGTTGTTCACCCCACTTCTTCCTATTTGCTTTCAATGTTCATCTAATGATTTTGAGCATGTTCTTATTACTGGATTCTACTTGCCCATTTCCCTAAGGGTTGTAATTAGAAGCATAGGTCAATTCAATCCTATACTCTTTATTTAATTCCACTAGTGGTTCAACTTTGAAATTCATGGAATTATTAGCAATAACTTTGATAG
The DNA here is from genome assembly GCA_037957365.1 of Torreya grandis. Taxonomy (NCBI): domain Eukaryota; kingdom Viridiplantae; phylum Streptophyta; class Pinopsida; order Cupressales; family Taxaceae; genus Torreya; species Torreya grandis. The sequence continues at coordinate 4,688,507 of JARHVA010000422.1, read as the reverse complement.
GCACACCAAATATAAAAATAATCTAGTTTAGAAAAAAATCCATAACCACCTACTATATAGCATTTTTTGTAGGGATAACATTAACCCATTTTATGAAGTAGTCAATTTCAACTAGTATCCATCTATATATAGTGCTTGATGAATCAATAATTTCTCCAAAGAAATTTAATTTCCATTGTCTAAATGGGCCTTTGATCATCACAAGCTACAAGGGAAAAAAACCATAAGCTTTCATCCTCCCAGCAAATTGCTAACATCTCTCACACTTTCTAACTTTCTAAGAAACATCTTTGAATAGTGATGACCACCAATAACCAACTCTAAGAATTTTATGAGTTGTAACTTTAGGTGTGAAATTGCCACCACATACTCCATTACTGAAGTCTTCAATCGGGTTAACAGTTTGCTCTTCTAGCATGCATCTTAGGAGAACCCCATATAAATTCTTCCATGTAAGTCTATTTTAAATTAAAAGGTACTTTTGGGAAACAAGCTCAAGAGTCCTCTTTTGATTCTTGTCCAAGTTAGGGGATAATTCAGATTTTTCAAGTAACAGACAATGTATTTATAGCATGGAGACATGTTAAATTGACTCAAGGAATCATCAACATTGAAAAATAAGTTTTTACCTTAATAGATTACAAACTAGTCTTAGCCATGAGCTTGGATAGACCTATCTCTTACACTAACTTGATGTTTTGAATGTCCATGTGATACTCTTCTAACTTGTTGATCCACCTACATCTCTTGATGGAGACTTTAGTATGAGTCAATATGTCCTTTACCATGGTATGTGGGACATAAATAACAATCCTTGAACTCAGAATATAAGGTTTGAATGCTTTAATAGCCTTCAAGAGAGTGAAGGATTTTTTCATGATGGTGTAACTCAATTCATCACCTTACATAGATTTTCTAAATAAAGGTATTGGATACTCATGTCCACCTTCATTATTTTGCAACAAGATATCAAAAATAATATTATATGATGCAAAAGAGAATATCTAAAATGGCTTAGTATAATTAAGAATGGACACAATAGGGGTAAATTTTAGATCTCTTTTGATGTCATTTAATTCTTGTATATCCTTCTCTTACCACTTGCTGGTCTAGTCCTTCTTCAACATGGAATTAATAGGTAGAGTAATCTCTAAAAAGTTGGACACAAACCTCCTTATAAAATTAATTTATCCAAAGAATGACTAGATTCCCTTCTTGGACTATAGGTTAGGCACTTTATCAATGGCTTTCACCCACTCAGGGTTGATAATGACACCATCCTTAGAAAATATATGTCCCAACAAATTGGTCTTTTATACTCTGAAGTGACTTTTCTTTGGATTGAGTGAAATGTTGCATCTAGTCAACACTTTCTCTAGATGCTCCAAATGTTCTTCTCTAGTCTTGGAGTACACAGTAATATCATCCTAATACATAAATATAAACTTTTTAGTCATCCTTGTAAAAGCAACATCCATATCTTTCTAAAAAATTGCACTATAATTCGTTAACCTGAAAGGCATCCTCATATATACATATGTTTCCCAAGGCATTGTAAATGCAGTATTGGGTCTCTTAGATTCCTTCACCATAACCTAGTTATAAACTGAGAAGCTATCTAAAGTAGATAACATCTATGATCCTGTAACACTTTGCAATAGGTTATCCATATTAGGTAGGGGATAATTATCATTTAAAAAAGCTTTATTCAAATCTTAGAAATACATACATAAGCAGATGTCACCATTATTATTTCTCATAGGGAATAAATTTTCAACCCATGATGAATACCTCATGGGTTGAGTGATACCACTATCCCTTAGATTCTTTAAATCATCCCACATCCTAGTGGACAAGATGAAGTTAATAGTTATACGTTTCTACCTAAAAGCCTTGATATTAGCCTGTAATGGGATGACATGTTGGAACAAATATTCCCTATATGCTTTCAACTTACAATAAGACCATGTTAAACAATCCTAGTACTTTTTTAGAAGATTCATGTAAGCTTGATTCTCAGCTATACTTAGGTGAGTACCTAGCCAAAACTTCCATGGATTCTCATGAGAACACAAATTACACAAAGTCACATCCTTTGAAATAAGTGAGTCATGAGTCTTGATTATATTTGATCCATCAAAAGATGATACTAAACATACCAATTGTTTATAGACCATGTTTTTCTTTAATTGGATAATGTCCTTCCCAAACAAAGTTTCTTTCTCATCACAAACCTAAACCATGGATTCCAAGTCTATGAGTTGATCATGAAACTTGGCTTCATAATTTAGAAACCTCTTGATATGTTTATCATCATCAAATACCAACCAGTGATGAAAATTATCTGGGATTGAAGAACTAACAAGGACCTCCACTTGATACTAATAATGAGGGCTTGTATTTTCAATTCAAAATTGAGAACCTAACCTTGCAAGTCTATCATCTTCTTCGCTGAAGCTTCTATCATGATTACAAAGATTTTAATGCTTAAAAAAATTCAAGTAAATCCCAAAAAACATTATGATATTGTTTCAACCTTTTATTTTTGGTGACATAAGCATTGTGGACCTACTTTACCAGTAGTTCATAATCACCCTTAGAAATCAAGCTTTTAATTCCATGTTTGTGGGCAATTCGTAAACCAAGAGTGCCTCATATTCAGCAATATTATTAGTGCACTTCAAAGATAACTAAAAATAAAAATTGAAACACTTACTATTGGGGGCATATAATACAAACCCTACTCCATTTCCAAGATTGGAGCAAGCCCCATCGAAACACATCTTCTAAACTACACCTTCACTATGAGGTTTAACACTAAGAGAAATAACATGTTTATTAGTGTCAGCATTCCCAATAAAGTTCACAATCCCAACGTCTATGTACATTACTTCCTTTTGAGTATGTTTTGGATCTTCAATAAAATGTAGCATCTTCATCTCTTTATAAATATTTTCCATCTTACCCTCCAATGGAATTGTGGCATAGGAAAGGTACATTTATACACTTTCACCCATGCTAGACTTCCATTTACATGATAGAAGCATCCTCCACTTAAGTGGGAAGTCCACAACTACCATGTATATATTCAAATACTTACCTAGATGCATTGCCAACTACACTACCAACACCTTGACTTGTCCAATAATTGGAACTTCTCATGAGTCCATGGCATAACACTTGCCAAAGGCTTATGTAATCTTAACTTTCAGCTCATTTAAGACACGTAGGGGCATTACATTATAAGAAGCACCAGAATCAAACATGTAATTATGGAAAATAAGACCATTGATCAATAAGGTTGTATAAAATGGATCAACATTCAACTAACTCTCTGCTAATATAATCCCCAAATAGAATTTTGAAGAGAGTTCAATAACCTCTTCAGGTTCTTCATCAATTTTCAAGGGCGTTTTGGGTAAATAAATTTTATTTGCAACTAACTTCTCACCAAATTCCAAGTACTCAAATTCCCTCTTCCTATGCTTAGGTATTTTTAATAATTCAACAAGTGGCATGGTGATTTTTAGTTGGCTCAACACTTGAGCCATATCACATATATTATACTGAGGAAGAGGAGTATTTGGTGGAAGGGTAACAACACCTTTAGCTAGAATGCAATCATTTAGGGATTGAAGTAAAGTAGGTTGGGGTGGATTTGCATGCTTAGTAACAACCTTCAAATGTGTTTTTTGTTTAGCACCATTTACACCCTTAGGAATAATAGATAGCAAAGGTGTTTTATTTTTAGTGGGAGTAACTCTAGGCTTAGCAAATTGGGAAATGGGTACTGGTTTGGAAGTATTAGGGACTACCATAGTTTTATTATCTTCCTTAATTGCATCCCCTACCCTTGGATTTATAGGGGTGTTGTCCTAAGGAGAAATAAATGGTTGATTACTTCTCAAGTAGTAATCCTTCTCTTAGGCAACTACTACATTAATAAGCAGTTACTTATTCTCAATTGATGGAATTCCCCTGTCATATTTTTTAATCATCGTTGATCTTAAAAATTCAAAATCATGAATAGGTAATTCATATTCCTATGTCATATTAACCTTATAAAAAAAATTATTAATTGTGACACATTCCTTGTGAATGTAGGCCTTTTTCCCACTAGGTTTTGTATGCACGATTGTATTATCTTGCTTAAGGATGTAGAGGTTATGCTAGTTACTTGGAAAGATTAGTACCACATTCACTGTAATGTAAGGTATATTTCCCTCTCTAAACTATATATACACTTCTCTCCCTTTGTATTCATTAATTCAGTGAGTGAGAGAGATATTTCTCTTCTATGTATTATGGATTATTTGAGATACTTAGTTGTGAGCTATGATAGCTTTGAGAGATATGAGAGCTATGAAATTTAAGCCTTTGTGTAAGCAATTTATCTCCATTCTTGAATCCAATCTCTTTGTGCATATTCTTGACTGATGGTTTTAATTTCTTTTTAGCTGTGTGATTTATACTTGCTTGACTCACATGATCACTTCACCTTGGCTATTAATTTATATGAAGATCATAGAAAATTATTTCTTGGTATTAGAGCTATAGGATTGGTAAATGTAATACTAATTTCTTTATGTTATTTTTGATAGTAAATCTTGAGTATTTTTCTATTTTATATTCTCCATTGGTTAGTTTACAAATTAGCATTTTCTATTTTTTTTGTAAATCCTATATCAATCCTTGAGGGTTTATAAAATTTTGTTGTTGTTTTCAATTAAAAATCTTGAAAATAATAGGAGACTAAAAAAATTATAAGGGTATTTTTTTTGTAAAATCTAGGGTATTACTGGTATGCCAGATTTTTGTATTGTTTGTATGAATTTGGTTGCATATCTTGTTGACATGTTAAGAGGAAGGCCTGGTTGTTTTCTTCATAAGCCTAGTTTTTTCATAACAATCTATTATATTCAACCTATTTGGATTATGCATAGCCTAATTTTGGATTAATATCTCCTCCAAAATATGTATTTACTTTTTGTAGAGGCTCTTATTATATGTTGAAGGAAGATATGGGATCCAATCTATCTTTCCTAAAGGTGTTGGTTCTATTGCAGAGATCTAAATGAAGCATTGGATCTAATGAGGGATAGTGTTTTATGATTTGATTTTAACATTGGAGGTTTTCTATACAAATTTGAAAGGCTTATTGGGATTGTTGGAGTGTATTTTTCCATGACAACTAGAAGGTTTTACACCTTGTATTATGTTGGTTTTATGGTCTCATCTACATCTATGACCAGAGATCATTAGGATCATTTCTCACCATGCATATTTAATCCCACTAGGGTTTTATTGTAGAGGTAGTCGTTTATGAAAAAGCATGTATATCCACCAGTCAAGACAAGCAAATCCATCACCTATGATTATTTCTACTGGCTTCCTTGATTCATGCCATTCAGAGGAAGATTTTTTTATAACATATGAAGACCTAAGGAACAATAGTGAGTAGCTGAAGATCTGATATCCCTTGGTATAGATAGCTCCTTCTCTCCTTTTGTTCATAAACAGATCTAGTTCTAAGATAACTTATTTATTTTGATAGCAGCACATCTTTAAACACTCATCCATGATCTTAGAATCCATTCCCCATGTCTTTTGATCTACTCTTAAGACAAGAAGATCTATCACATAAAATGTTAGATGTCATCCTTATCAATTCATGTGACATAAAGGATATTAATATTGCTAGCATTTTTAGATCCATAACTCCTTGAACTACCCATATCTCATAGCTCACATCTAATCATCCACAGCCTCCTAGTTTTCCTCACTAACATGATTTGGACCTGCCCATTGCTGTTCTCCACCTAGCCATCTTACCTCCATGTGAACATTCTCATTGATTTGGAATGCTCAATGGTCTCTTCCCACCACTAGTTGAAACTAGTTTCAAGTGGTAATTATGGGTGGGTAAAATATATAACAAAAAAAATTTGAGTACTGGACGTAATTATTAAATGTTGGGATTACATTTTAGATGGAAGTTTGTAAAGCATGGGTTTAGTTTTGTAAGCTTGTCTTTCAGTAGAGAAAGGTGATTTTACATCACTAAAAAATGGAGTTGATTTATGCAGAAGGGGGACAATATTATGTGGTAATGAGCCTATTTGTCTTTATTTATGGTGGACAAGAATTCATTTTTAATTGTTTAGATATAAAAACAATCTTCAAAATATTTTTATTATTTTTTATTAAAATGATATTTTTTATTTAGAGAGAATTTTTTATTTTTTTAATAAAAATGAATATTTTGTAAATGGGAGATTTATAAGTAAATTTTTAATATTTTTACTTGGTTACTATTTTCCATCATCTATTTCACCTATCAAAGATAAAGGGTGAGGCCTAGTTTGGCAGGCATCCAAACCCCCTCATGAATAAACCAAGCATTCTCTTCTCTCTCTTTACATTTACTTCTCCTCATATAGATGTATTTTTGGTAGAGTTTAACATCCTCCTACATGGATTGTCTTTAGTTTTCAATTGTCCCCATTTAGTGGATATTGCATTGATTACTCACAGTTATGGATGCATTGTCAGCTAAGTCTAACATCCATTCATTAAGACGTGTTTTTTCATTCATGCACTAATTGCTCCTACTTGTGTGGACCCATTTTGGTTAATTTTGATGTCCATACTTAGATCATTCACTAGTAATCAATTATAAGCATATATTGTTCATTTGTTGAGCATGATATGTAATTTCAAACACAAGGGGGGATAGCTATTGACTGTCTTGGGGAGATTTTATGGGCCTTGCATTCTCTCGTACACACATTTAATTTATTTCATTTTTACCTATGCCCATTTAGTGACTACTTACATAGATTACTCTTATATTCTTGAACACATTATTAGTATATCCTTACATGCATTCTCACTTGTGCATTGATTTCTCTCATTTGACTGGACTCATTTTTAGTGTTGTTCAAAGTCCATCTTTAGAGCATGTACTATTACTATCCAGATGAGAAGAGTTGTTTAATATCCAATGATATTTCTTGGGAAGGATAATTATGCTTCACGGCATGCTTATATGGAACTCTTTCTCACACACAAGAATCATATTCCATTTTATATAGACAGGTTCTTTCACCCACTAATCCTATTTGGTTCAATAAGTGGGTAAATACATGTGACAAGGTTTTTTACACTCTATTACTACATATTTCCATGGATTTATAATTCCATGTATAAAATATAGATTTTTATGCACTATTTGGAGCATCCTATAATCTATTTTGGATGATCCAATTGAAACGTACATCACTCCTCCTCCACTACCTATTATCTCTTCTAATATTATTTTACTCTCACCTTCTGATTTTATTTCCTATGATGATACATCCATTGTGGATAGTGCTCTTCTTTTTGTCAATCCTACATGATAGGATGAGATTATACCATAACTTAATTATCCTATTATAGATTCTACTTTCATTCCTATACAGATTGTTACTCTTTTAGAGCTTTCATAGACTTGTAGTTTGAAAGACTCCATTGCTTATAGTATGGGTACACCTATTATGAGCATTGATGACTCATATCTTCCTTTGGAATTTCTTTATTTTGTTTGTGAGTCATGATCTAGTCTTCACATGGACATTCTTTCAGTAAACATTCCATGTCATTCTTCTAACTGGTTCACTTTAGTAGTATTAATTTTAAAATTTGTACACATTCTTATTAGACCTATGCCATAGATATGATTTGGAACACATTTAGATATATTCATACTACTACATTTATCTTATATTCTGGAATGGGTATACTTTTAGTACACAAACTAGGTCCTTCCTTTTCCAAAGGCAAGAAACACTATTCGATGTGGATGAAGCTTCTACAGTCTTTAGGTAGAGGATCTCATCATCAACTTTCATCATCTTGTGAGTTGTACTTGGATTAATTATTTATTCAACATCATCTTTTGGGGGGTCTTTTAGTCTCTTCTTCTTCTTATTTTATCTCTTTTTTTTTTTGGGGGGGGGAGTGTTTTCGTACGAGTTTTCTCCTTTTCTCTACTTCACGAGAGATTGTATTGTATATGGGTAATTTATTAGGAATTTTTTTTGGGACCCATTTTTTTGTATCATCACCTACCTATGTTGTGCTTATGGGGGGTATTCGTGTAGGCCTTTTCCCCACTAGGTTATGGTTATACAGTTGTATTAGCTTGATTAGAGATCTAGAGGTTATGTTGGTTACTTGGAAATATTAGTACCACATTTACTGAAATGTGTGGTATCTTTCTCTCTCTAACCTATATATACACCTATCTCCCTTTGTATTCATTAATTCAGTGAGCCAGAGAGCTATTTCTCTTTTATGTGTTTTGGTTGTTTGAGCTACTTAGTTGTGATTTGTGACACCTTTGAGAGTTTTTAACTTTGAGCCTTTACATAAGTAATTCATATCCTTTTTTAAATATAATCTCTTTGTGTATATTCTCACTAGATGGTTTCAATTGACTTTCAATTATGTGATTTATGCTTGCTTGACTTGCATGATCACTTCATTATGGCCATTTATTGATATGGAGATCCTAGAAAATTCTTGTATAACTTTTGTAGCGCACAAAAAAAGGATCAACATTAACACCACTTATCAATTCTATGGAGGAAAGTATCTTTCTTTGAGAACTTCAACAATTGAACATCATAATCTCATCTCCAGATGATGCAAACTTAGGTTCATCATCATCGTCATCAATCAATTCAGTAATATCACATAGAGGATGTGGAAGGAAGCACTTGTCACACAAATCAACATCAATGTCACAACCCACTGCATTCACCTTGGTGTTTAACGGATCAACACTTCTTTCACAACCCATTTATTATGATGTCTATCTATTCTTTCACCATGTGCAGGCCTCATCCCTATATTATTGTATTGATTATGGAAAGCATGCCCACTTTATGTTTGATTCATATTTAAAACCATCTTATGATTGGGATACACATGAGGGACCCCTTTCTCAGCCCTAGCAAGCTTGTATGAAATCTCTTTAACAACAGAGGCTAGAATCTTAACCGTCTCCTCCAGATTGGCAATCTTAGTGGACTATGTTTTTTTAGGATTGACTAATTTCACATCATCCCATTTCTTCATGGGATTTCCCACAAAATTTATGTTATTCTCAATTTTGATGGCCATATTTAATTCCAATTATAGGTTCGTGGGAGTCTTGTCCTACAAATAATACACAACCTTCTTACCAAAGGCATCATAGTACTTTATCAAGCACATTGTATCACTGGGCCTTATGTGATCAGGAATCCACATCATAACTTTATTGAACCATATTTTAATGTCTTTTATGTACTCATTGGGGTTGTTCTTAATGTTTTCAAACTCAACTAAAATAAACCTTAGATCAACTCTTTTACCGTACTGAATTCTAAAAATAATCTTCATTTCTTCCCATGTACCAATGCATCCACAAGGAAAATAATTGAACCAATATCATGAATATTCTTCTAGAATATGCACAAATAACTTAATGCACACATCCTCATGCTCAACCTCATAATATTCAATGATATTGTGAAAAATCCCTCAAGTGATAATCATTACTTATCACATTATTCCCCTAAAATTTTTGAAGACATTTCCTTACTTCATCTGGGACTTCATTAAGATAACCTTCCATGTCATCAAAATTTATAGGCCAAATCTAGGAATGTGGAATGCAATATGTTCATTATAATTTGGGTCCCTATGCCTCATGATTGGTTCAATTGGAGGTTTAAGAAAAATTGACAAAGGGATGTGAGGGGTGAATGAGGTGGATTATGTAGATCAATCTTAGGATGAGATTCAACTGGTTGAGAAGGAGCTAGGTAGTAAGTGGGACTATGAGTTTTATAATGACTAAAATAGATATGAAAGTCCTCAACAATGGGAAGTTGAAAAAAAAATCTCAATATTATTAGAATCTTGATAGTCAGGACACTGTTTAGCAGCTGAACTTTGCCCTTCAATAGGCCTCCAAACTTATCTCCCTCTTATTTAATAAATACTTGGGGTGAGACAAGTTGCTTAGATGGGTCACCTTTGATGTATGATCTCAATAATTCAATTTTTGTAAACAAGAAAATAATCAAAGATAAAACTTAAACTAGATATTCAAATTAAGTGCTATTTTTTCTTGAAACCAGATGATAAAATCAAAATCACCACTATAATCAAAATTCTAAAATATAATAGTTAACAAACTGATTGTAATATATTCTAGAAACATACTTGTTGAATTTAATGATGAGATAAAAGGAAAAGACATTGAAATTTTTAGAATTATGTCTAAAATGGGATAAATCATCTTCTAACATGTTATTTTAACAAATCTTTGCAATAAACTCAACAAAATTTAAATTATCAAACATTTCAATTCTTAGCATGTCCCCTAGTGAAGTGATGCAGAATTTATGGCCAAGATAGTCCAAATGTATCAAATAATAGAATAGAACTTCACAAAATGAAATAATTATAGTTATTTGCAAGGGTCCCGTAGCAACACAAGTATTTAGGACTTTAATCTACTCCCTAGTAATGACACCAACAAGGTGACATTGACGGACCAAAGGTGGTCAAATCAATGCAATGTGGTAGAGAACTTTCGAACTAGAATTTATTTATATCTCTATAAGAATTCTTAACAACATAAGTGCCAATGTTTGACACTTTAATTCCTAACAATGGTGCTAGTTGAGTTTTAGTTCCTATTTGTACACCTCTATCACTTGGTCTTACACAATTGAATAAAATGACAAGCAAAGATGAAAAACCCACTAGTATGTCATTATAGTCAAGGAAGGGTTTGGCATCTAGAATGGACCAAAGAAAAAAATGAATAAGAGGTACCACCAAAGGGTATTTTTAGCTTCCTACTACTTTTGACTCTACCTAAACTAAGGTTAGAGGACCTAAGGGGTAGCTTGCTTACATGGAGAGATTATATAATTCAACCTCCATGGGGTTTTTTAGCACAAAGAGACACAAACGTGACTAGGGAACAAATAAACTTGTCCAATCCACTTAGGAAGGGCTATCACATGGAATGAATAAATTCTCTAGATCACATAAAAGTTATTGAATGTAGATATAAAAGTGCTTAGAATCTTCATTCTAAGAAATTTTTAATAATAGGGCTGGATGGAAGACTATAATGCTAATATTTAAAACACAAGATGTAAACACATTTTATATAGGCAAGATTTCATGAATTTACATGGAAAACAATCCTTATGATATGAAGTAAGCATATATTATTTATAGGGTAGGATAAGGTATGATAAGTTAGAAAATAAATAGGGTACTGGTTTGCTGGTGATTCTCAAATAGTAGGGTTTATTATAGTATTCATAACATTATCCTTAGTAAATATATATGGAAAAATCAATTACAAGATAAAGCAAATGCCAAATGATCCCTAAAATATTAGAACATATAGTGAAACTAAGATTTAAAACACTTTTCCCTATCAACTCTATAAACGTAGGGTGCCTTAATAAGTTATTCAATAATATATCTTGAAATAATGCAGAAAAGGTTTATAATCTAGATATATTCTTAGAATGATAACCAATAATGAACACGTGCCCAACTATCCAATCAACATAACTTGAAAAACAAATTATTGAATTTCATCAATAGGAAATAACATAGAAGCATAAATATTTTCATTAACTTGAAACAAAACCTTACATACATCAGTTTTTCAAAATGCTACGAAGGGGACAAGCATGCTAAGTTTGATCTTTTGAAAATGGAGACATAAACTGCTCTCAAAGCTTTCTAATGGTTGTACAAATTTAACCATAATATCAAGAGAGATAAGTTATACACACAACAATTGATCCTTAATTTTTTTGTAGAACCTAGACTTAGATAAAATGAACAGCCAACCTCTTGAATGGAGGAGAATCCCTCTATTTATAAATTTTTTACTCATTTAAAATTTGAGAATCTGAGTTACAATTTTCAAAGTTGAAGAACATCCATCCCAATTCTACCAAGATGCTCCCAACTAAAAAATATTCCTTGTCATGCCTGAAATCTTCATCAATTTGTAAGAACAATCATTGATCTAACTGCCTCTATAAATAATGATGAATATTTGCAACAAAACCTTCAATTTCATGATTGAAGATGTCCTTTTACATGATCTAGAAGGTGAAATTTTATGGTGGAGGATAAACAAACTTTGTCCTCATGTGTAATTTCCTGGTGATGCCCTTGACCACTTGTTTGCATAACTAAATTTTTTTGGACAACTGCCTTTCCACTCATGCATGGCTTAGAACAAACTTATCTTTTAATGATGGAATTGAGATGATCCAACTATGGTATAGAAAAAAAATGATCCATGATCCAAAATATGCTCTAAAATTTCCCATAAACCTTCTTTTATGCTTCAAATCATTGCTCGCCCATGAAAGAACCTTCAATTTTAACTACTAAGCCATAATTCACCATATATTGATATGTGACATGTCACATCAGATCTAATTAGGCGTTCATGGGGCTTAAAAGTGACTAAGCTACCTAATTTCCTCAATCTTTGCACGTGTCATCTTCTCATGTAATATTTACGTTGGATCAAATATGCACCATCAATATTTCAAGAAGTCTTCAAGCCTTGAATTCACCATGGGCCATTGATCTCGATTCAACCTCTAAGATCCTACCACTTAGAAACTCTATGATTTATTTGCATCCCATACTATTAGTCCTATTGGGTGAATGTGCTTTTGCCATGTGGTAGTGTTTCATTCATTTTGGGCTTTGTTGAAAACTCCCCTTTCATTCTGCACCACTAAATCATCCTTACCCAAGCAAATGTGTTTCATTGATCTTTAAAAAGATGCTCAGGCTCTAATTTGTGACATCAAGTTGTGACACTTTTCATCTCTATATTTTTTCATAGGGTCCTTAACTTTTCAACCTTTTCTATGCATCATCAAATAATTTTTGGGTGAGTAAATTGGCTCTATTAGATCATGATCTGAGGGGTGGAATGCCATTGGTTGCTATTTATACTTAGCCCTGAGGTCATACCACTTGGTAGTCCCATGAGCCTTATGTACTGTGTACTCTGTTAGTTCTACTAGGTTAATTTACTTTTACCATGTGGTTATCTCACATTTGCTCATAACTTCATTAAAAATTCTTAACTTGCTACACTCCATTGATCAATATTTGTACACATTTCCATGTACCATCAATATATGAGAACCTGATTGAGCTTTTAACCATGCACCATGAGCTTGACACTTATTACCTATATGCTTGTCCTAGGTATTTTTAATTTTCATCTTCGGTCACACTCTATTAGATCATCTCTCCTTGATTCAACATGCACCATTCGATTGTGATCCCTCGGGTCAAACTTGATTGGCTCCAAATAATCATAAAAATAATTAAGTCATAGTTCAGGAAAATAAAAGACTTAGTATAAAGTCCTGGCCTACTTTTTTGTTGCATTAATGAATACGATAAAATCTTTAGGATAGGAATTTGAACTAATTTTATAACAAAGGGATTTAGCATTATCTAGACCATGATAGATAAAAGTACTAAGGGCCACGAGAAATAAAAGGGTCCAAATATGAATTCTAGACTAAGGTTTGGTCATGTAAATAAAAATGAATAACCCTTAGTATAAATATTGAACTAATTCCATGCATATTTAAATAATTCTCATGTAAATGGATCCCATGAATTTGAAATTTAAATCAAAGGGCATAAGCTAGGGCAATTGGATCAAGGATCGTAAGGTGCTCAAACAGGAACTCAACATGGATTTTTAAAAACCAAAGGCTAGTAAAGACCAAATTAATAGTAAACTTGACCTCTGATGAACACATAAAAACATGAACTGGACTAAAAAAATTAGGAATTTATGCTCAACCGGGGCTCAATTTCTTCATTGAAATTTTTGGCACTAACATACTCAATATTTGTAGTAGATAGATGGCTCTATAAAGGGTCTTGAAGAATGGGGAACACATCGTGGGAAAGTAGGTCCATTTTAATTTTCTTATACCAATATATCTTCATGGTTTGATCTTAGTATCATGCTTATTTAACTATATAGCTTGGTGTCTATAGCAAACATGTTTCATTTGTACATTGATGGTCACTAGTCAGTTCGTGTCTTCTTATGTCTTTTGTATTCCTCATGTCTTCTTTGGTTTTCTCGTAAGATGCCTAATTTATTATTTTTACATTCCCTACATTTCTCATATTTCCTCTTGAGATATATTATTTTTTTCAATTCTCACTCCCCTAGGGATTCCATTTATGAGTTGGATTGTAAGAACATGGATAGGATATGGCCTTCCTCACAAATTACCAAAATTTCACCTTTTTATCACAAACATACCTTGTTACCATATTTTTACATTTATTCCACCTAATTTGTGTTACCTTTCTGAGTTTTAGTGTAATACCATGGATAGGACCTAGCCTTCCTTAAAAAATTATCCAATAATCCAAGTCACAACAAAATTACATGTGTGAAATATGAGATAAGATTTGATTGATCATGATGTTACATGTCATTGACATATTTCCCAACTTGATTTAATATGTTTTATGTTTACTTCATTACTATTTCACTTTCATCTACGTATTTTTTGATTTCATGTAAGAATCTAACTATTTCTTAATTTTTTCAGCATATTTTTTGATTACATGTAAGAATCCAGCCATTTCATAACTTTTTCATACTTCTTAGCTTGAATCAGTGTGATAAATTTAAGTCCAATTTTGTTAATTTATTTTTTCTTTAATACTTCCCAACATTATTTAGTATGATTGATTAACTTAATTAATTTATTTTTGCACCATTTATTCTTTCACATGCTTTCCACTTTATTACATTATTTTCATACTTCCCAGTGTGACTTGGTGTGATTTTACTTGCTTTAATCTAGCACCAATTTTTCTCTTGTTTTAAAAAATAAACATTTTTTCCATCTTGTTTACCACCTTTTGGTTTCCTATACTTAGTCATTTTCTTGTTATTACACATTTCCCAACATGAAATAGTGTGTAGTACATTTTTGTTTTATTATATTTTACCGAATATTTTTTACCTATTTATTTTTAACCATACATGTGTCATACATAATGTTAAAAAAGAAACCATAATTCCTATATTTCTTATCGCATATACAAAAAAAACTAAAATACATGTGCTAGAATGAAATATATCTAAGCATCCACAATGACAACCATAACATTAGCACATAAAATCAACATCTATCTACTAAAATGAGATATCTATATATATCATGTGTTTTTATAAAGTGCAACAATATACATTATTCCAACTCTAAGGCTAGGGTCTATCCTATCTATCTCATAACCTAGACACATTACCCATAGATGCCTCAGACTGTCCCCTCTAAATAGTATGCTATAAATAGGTTATCCGAAATCTTAGACATGTCATTTGACCCTATAGATTGGCCACTTTGGCCTATACCTATCCTAGCTAGGTATGTACCTATGTTAGCTAGGTCATGGTAGCCATATGCATAACTCTCTCTTTAGCCAAGGCCTACCATTCATATGCCTCTCCCACACCCACCCCTAATAGTGGTTGTGTCTCCTCTTTCCACACCTATACTTGCCTTACAACCTCCATTACAAGTTTAAACCAATTCCCTAGGATAGACACTATCATAGGATCCTCTAGTTTCACTAGGTCATAGGGTACCAATGCCTCTCCAAAGATCTCATGGAGTGCTTCCATCACTCAGGATCCCCATTTGGTCTCCTCCTTGGCAAAATCTATAAAAGTCAAACCAAATAGATATTAGATCACTAATATATCTTAAAATATATCTATAATGTATCTCAAATATCATAAGTAAATTTCAAAGCCATCTATTATCACCTATTTTTTGAAATATTATCATTGATGTCAAAGGCCTAACATTGGTGATAAAGGCCCCATAACATTTATTGTCTAAAAGTGTTTTTCATGTTCATATTTTGACTAAAGTGTGTTGATATTTATATAATATTAACAAATATATTTTTGGTTGCATAAAGTCAAAAGAAGGTCCCATGAAGAATTCAAAGATTCATAGGGTAAAGACAAAAGATGGAAAGGATGCATTTTCCCATGCAGAGTCATCTTGAGGAATTCCAAGAGTCACCAAGTGAAGACAAAAGAGGAAGGGCACAATTTATCATGAAGGGACACTTTGAGGAATTTGAAAAGTCATGAAGATAAAGACAAAAGGGGAAAGGATGAATTTTCTTATGAAGGGTCACCATGTGACTTTTCAAATGAAATAATTCGAAGGGTCATGAAAGTTTGGTGACATTTTCCATGAAGATTGAACTCTCACAAAGGGTGAATGCCAAAAGTCATTTGGTAAGCCATTTGTAATATGTGGAAGAGAGCATGGTTTGTAATTTTCATATCTATCTTAGAAGAGTAAAGGAGAGAAAATAAAGTGATATTGTAATGAGCTATCATTTGTTGAGAAAGCAACATTGAGAGATAGTTGTGTGGTATACACAATAGAGTTTGGTTCTCAAAAATAGTTGCTATGTTGGTTCTCAATAAAGGCGTTAGTACTCTTGTGGGTTGGTGCTCATGAATATTTGCTATGTTGGTGCTCAGAAAAGGGGTTGGTGATCTTACAAGTTGGTGCTTAAAAATATTGTAATTTGATTTGGTGCTCATTCATATACTTGAGATTGTTCTCCATAGCTTTTTCTATATTGGATTGCCATGTCAAAATCTAATGTCTCTCTCTATCTTGTGTGGTGTTTATTTTTTTAGTTTTATTGCATATCTTGAATGAAAGGTTAAATATAATTTGATTAAGTAAAATTTTGTAAGATATATGATATACTAATTCACCTTGACTCTTATTATATCTAGTGCTTAATAATTGGTAATAGAGTAGGTTCCTTTGGAAAGAGTTTAGCAACTTGTAGCTAGATCTAGGAAAGCACAATGGCCAAACATCTAAAGGAGCATAAAGAGTTGAAATCTATTGTTGAGGCTCTTAAGGAATAGGTATGTATCTTGGATTCTAAGTTGGATATAGAAAAAAAATAATATAATAGGTTTATTTAGGATCTTAGTAATTGGCTATAGGTTGCATAGTCAATTTTTAAATCAAGAGAAGAGTGTAATCAATTGAAGGTTGAGTTAGGTTATTTGAAGGATAAATGTCAAGATAAGACTAATGCTGACAATAAAGATGCCTTCATAAGTAAAATTAGATATGATCAAGAAGAAGAAAATGATGAGAGTGAGGATAAAGCCAAGGTGAATCTATAATGAGAAATCATTTGTTCCTAGAAGAATTAGAAGCTGTTGAGAAGAAGAATTGAACATTGAAGCACTAGATTGAGAAAAATGTAAAGGATTCAAAAGAAATAATTGATGATCTAAAATCACAATTTGAAGAAACCAAAAAGAAAGAAAAATATCTAACATCATAGTTGCAAAAAGTAAGTGAATAATGTGAAAGGTATGTTATTGAAATTGCCTCTTTAAAAGAAGATATTGAGAAAGTAGTCAATGATAAAGCAGTCAGTGATTCAAAATTTGAGGATAGCACTAACATGTTGAATAAGATATTATAAATTCAAAAGTTAATATCAAATAAGATAGACATTTCATTTTAAAATAAAAAGAGTTATGTTGACGTTATTATAAAAGAAGAAACAAAAAGGGAAGAAGTGAATAATATAGAGTATATCTCAAACAAAGAAGGTTGGAAGGAAAAGAGCTCCAAAAGACAATAAGGATAATGATACACAAATAGGTTCTACTTTCATGGTTACTATTTTTATTTTAATGGATATGGTCATAAGAAAATAAAATGTCAGAAAAGAGCTAATAATTTTAAAAACAAGAAGGAAACTCATGCAAAATCGAGCAGAAGCCACAAATATTTTGCTTGTCTATCAGGGTTTGATGAAGAGGCCATAATATGTTACAAGTCCAATAATTTTGGATACATATCCTAACATTGTATAAGTGTGTTCGATTCAATCAATAATAATCAAAGTTTTAAGGCTTCATTCATCAATAAAAAAGGTCAGACAAATTCATGGTAGAAGAAACAATTTGAGGATTCTGTGTTAGTTCAAATAGCTTTGCATGTAATAAATGAAGAATAACCATGGTTCATTGATATCAGATGTTTGAGGCACATGATAGGAAACAAGAGCAAGTTCATAACTCTAAAGAAGATCAATGGTGTCACAATGAAATTTAGAGACAAAACCACTACCAAGATAGCTGAAAAAGGTACTTTGAGTTTAGATAATGGTAGAACCAAGACTAAGAATGTATTGTATGTAGAAGGTCTTAAGAATAATCTATTGAGTGTAAGTCAAATATGTGATCAAAGATACACTTTAAATTTGTATGCAAAAGGTTGTGAGATTAGAAGAAAATATTCAGATGAGTTGATTATAGATGCTCAAGGGATAGGTAACAATCTATATGTATTATCAGATATCTTCACAAAGGCATGATCAAAGGACACATTAAATGATCTACAAGAGGAGTTAGGGGTAATTTATTTTAATTCTTGCCATTAAGGATTATCATCAGTTGAGGGGTAGATAAGTGTTAGTTCTGGGACAGGCCCTTTGCCATTGATGTCAAAGGGGGAGAAGTGTAGAAATAGGTATAGGTATAGGTACAAGAATAGGTATAGGGAATAGGTATAGGAATAGGTATAAGGAACAAGTACATGATGATATAGTAAGGGATAATAACTGGATGTTTTTCAATTTTTCTATATATGTAGGTTGGCATGTGTAGTGTAGGTTCTAGGATGTGGTAGTGTCAATTTGAGGTTACCATCAATGACAAAGGGGGACATTGTTGGAAATATTATCATTGATGTCAAAGGTCTAGCATTGGTGTTAAATTCCCCATAACATTTATTGTCTAAAGGTTTTTTTAATGTTCATATTTTGGCTAAAGTTTGTTGATATTTATTTAATATTAACAAATATATTTTTGGTTACATAAAGTCAAAATAAGGACCCATGAAGAAGTCAAAGAGTCATGGGGTAAAGAAAAAAGAGGGAAAGGATGTATTTTCCCATGAAGATTCATCTTGAGGAATTCCAAGATTCACCAAGTGAAGACAAAAGAGGAAGGGTGAAATTTATCATGAAGGTACACTTTGAGGAATTTGAAAAGTCACCAAGATAAAGACAAAAGGGGAAAGGATGCATTTACTTATGAAGGGTCACCATGTGACTTTTCAAATGAAAGAATACAAAGGGTTATGCAAGTTTGGTGCCATTTTCTATGATGATTGAAGGGTCACAAAGGGTGAATTCCAAAGGTCATTTGGTAAGCTATAAATAAAGGCTTGGGAAGACATTTTTAATATGTGGAAGAGATCCTGGTTTATAATTATTATGTCTAGCTTAGAAGAGCAAAGTAGAGAAAAGAAACAGATATTGTTTTATGCTATCATTTGTTGAGAAAGCAACATTGAGAGGTAGTTGTTTGGTATACACAATAGGGGTTGGTGCTCATGAATAGTTGTTGTGTTGGTGCTCAGCAAAGGGGTTGGTGTTCTTATGGGTTAGTGCTCATGAATAGTTATTATGTTGGTGCTAAGTAAACGGGTTGGTGATCCTAAAAGTTAGTTATTGTGAATATTTTAGTTTGAATTGGTACTCATTCACATACTTGAGATTTTTATTCATGGTTTTTCCCACATTGGGTTTCCACATTAAAATCTAGTGTCTCTGTCTATCTTGTATGATGTTTATTATTTTAGTTTTATTGCATATTTTGAATGAATGGATAAGTGGAATTTTATTGAATAAAAATTTATAAGATATATGATATAATAATTCATAATTCACCCCCATCTTAATATATCTTTCGATTAACACCTATTTATATGTCGCCTACTACCATTTCACCATCTACACAACTACCAAGCATGGTCTCCCCATCAACACATTCTCTGAGTACCTCATCTATGGATCACCACCCAAGATTAAAACCCAAGGTCACCACTCATTCATATCTCAAGCTATACCTGAGTGGTACCTATATCTCCCAGATCTATCCTAGCCTACTTGATGGGTCATCTAGGATGACCACTATCTCTGATTTCTTCCACTATTGATGTCTTCATTGATGGTACAACTAAGTTGGTCATTACTCCATATTTTTTGGTGTTGATGATGGTACCTCTGGAACTTTTGCATCAACATCCATCTCTATATCTACTACATGTAATGTTCAACTAACCTATGACCTCTTATTCTAAGGTCTGATTGCTATCCTTGTAATTGGTAGCCCTAATACTCCTCTCCCCCTCAACTCTCTCATATTATTGGCTTAAAAAATGGGCACCAATATCACCATCACTAGGTGAGGGAGTACCACATAACCTAATACATGAGCCATTGGATATGGATCTATCTAAAATGTATAGTGGCTTGTAATCTATGTCTATGCCAATGCTAGTACCACTATTTCCTAGTTCAGCCATACCATAACAATGTGCCCATAAGGCTACCACACAACGTCTACTCACCTAACTATCTACAACATTGGCATGTGGGGTACAACCCATGCTACCTAATCCATCTCCCACCTAAATGTATTAGTCAATCATTCCCAAGCTCCCAACAACATGAATATTATATCTATACTCAATGGGATTTGACACATACCTATAATCCCTCCTAGACCTAATTCAATCAATCTCAAATAATCCTCAAATGATAATCTCTCTAAAAGGTTTAGGATCCATGATGCATCCTCCAAGCACCAAAATCTTAGATGCCCTTGCAACCATAAAATAACAAAAGATGTATTATATCTTCCATGTCATTTATAATCAAAATACATTCATTAAATTTTCACAAAAACAAGCCTAATTTTCTTTAATCTATACATTTTTAATCAATTTGGCCTATTTATAGCCTATTCATCCATTCCATTACTCACTAAGCCATTATGGGCCTCTCTATCACTCTTTCAACCTGTTTTGTGTATTTTCATACTATCTTGGTCATGTAGTCAAACACTAGGTTGACCAAAATTTCCTTGTTTTTGACTAGGTTGAATTAACAAACTAAGTCAACCCTTTACTCCCCCCCCCCCGCCTTAGTACTAAGTAGTTACAATGGATTTCTACTAGGTTGACAGTCATGTACGCATTTGGTAGTCTAAAAAACAAACTAAGTCAACACATACCTATTAAGTTGGTAGTGTGGATTTAGCAAATTTTTAGCCTATTCGGTCGACCTAGTTGGTTTTGCCTGTCGACCCCTTCTATTTCAAGCAATAAATGGCTTTCAATAGTTATTACTTTGATCCATTTAAACCCATTTCCCTATTTGGTTTTTAATACCCTTAGTAACTTTTTTGTGTTCATTTTGGTTCCTATAATTGCTCTAAATTACAAATTTATAAGAAACACTTAATTTGATATTCTCAGTTGGCTACCTATGTTATACCAGCTATTACCACTGAGATTCCCTCTTATCTCAGCGATCACCTCCTCACCATCCCACCTCATTTGGTCTTTCAGAGATTTTTTTCTCTCACTCATAAGTTAAAAATAACAATTTACTTCCCTTTTACCCTATTTTAACTTACTTTTCACAATTCTTTACCTCTCAAATATTTTTTTGTCAAATTCTTTATTTCTCTCATATCTTTGTTTTTACTCATCTTTTATTTTTAACCATAAAATAATATAGAATCATGACGTCGTAGAGAATCATTTCCACTAATATATGTCTATATTTCAAAAAAAATAAATTTTTGATATTTTTTTGCACTAATCTCTAGAGGTTTGACTAATGTTATTCACATTAGGCATTTTCACTTCTCTTATAGTCTACTTCTTTATCTAAGCACTAAATTAAGTAAAGGTATATGTTTTTCAATTTTTTCTTTTCATTTATCTTATTCTATCTTTACTACATTTTACTTATCATCAACATTATGTGTTATCATATTCTATTCCCAAAGCATCATCCCATGTTGCAGTCACATGACACGTGATGAGGTTCAAGTGGGGCATGTGTATAAACATAATATTTTTAAACTTTTATCACTTATTTATGCCCTTTATATTTCAATAACCCATTGATTCTATATCTCTCTAAGTGCATGCCCTAAGGGGTGTACCGGGAAAGGGGTGGGTAGACCATTGGTGCTATGTGGGATTGTTATCCCTTTTGCCACTTGTTATCTACACACTTGTCTTCTAAAAACCTTATCCCTAAACTTTTAATTCTCTATTTCACACTCCTTGGTCATTTCCTACATTTTGTCCCCCTTTTCCTAACCTTATCCCCTTTTTGATTGTTTATTTCACTAGGTTGATTGTGTACCATTTTTGGTGAAATTCACTTAGGGTTTAGGTCAGCTATAGGCTGACCTATCCTGTGACCTAGTGAATTCTTGTACAAAATTATGCTAGGTCAACCCTATTAATCAATTTTTTTGAAAGGGCTTAGGATTAAATCCACATATATATACAAGTTCATTTAGCCATTATTTAGAGAAGATAAGAAAAAGTAAGAGCTCTTATGAAGTTAGCATTGATTTATAGACATGATTCATTTATGATTATATACACACCCCACTTCTTTTTGTTAACTTCCAAAGTCCTTCTAATGATTTTTAACAAGTTTGTATTACTTGATTCTAGTTGACCATTCCTCTAAGGGTTGGAATTGGAATCAAAAGTTAATGAGATCCTATATACTTCACATAATGCCATCACAGGTTTAGCTCTGAAACTCATGCCATTATAAATAATTATCTTGATAGGCACAGCAAATTTTAAAATAATATTGATTCAATAGAAAGTGCATGATCACCTAATGTGTGGCCTTCTTTGTAAGGACCACCTCAACCCATTTTGTGAAGTAGTTAATTGTAATTAATTTATACATATGACCAATGCTTGATGTATCTATGATCACCCCAATAAAATCCATTCACTATTGTCTAAATGGGCCTTAGATCAATATAGTTTGCAAGGGGAGAGAATTAGAAGCTTTCAACCTTCTAGCAAAATGCTTAAAATTCTCACATTTTTTAACTTTTTGTGCAACATCCATAAATAGTGATAACCACTGCTAAGCATCTCTAAAAAATTCATGAGCTATGAATTTATGTACAAAGTGACCACCACATACCCCATTATGAAATTATTCAATTAAATTAATTGTTTCTTCTTCTACCAGGAATTTTAAGAGAATCACATCTGGATTCTTCTATACTAGTCCATTTTCAGTCAAGAGATACTTTTAGGATACAAGCTTAAGATTTATCCTTTGATTCTTATTCAAGTTATGGGGATGATTAAAAATTTATAAATAATAAACAATGTATTTATACCATGAGGACATGCTAACATTACTGAAAGAGTCATCAATATTATAAATAATAGTATTTACCTCCATAGCTTGAAAATTGGTCTCAGCTATGAGATTAGATAGGTCCATCCCCCTCACTGACTTGGTAGTTTGGATCTCCATGTCATACTCTTGCAACTTTTTTACCCATCTACACCTCTTGATTGATACTTTAATCTAAGTCAATATGTCCTTGACCACTATATATGGGATATATACAACAATAGTTAAACTCAGAATATAAGGTCTAAACATTTTAACAAATTTCAAGAGGGAAAAAGATTATTTTTCCATTATAGTATAGTTTAATTCAGATCCCTACATAATTTTACTAAAGAAATCTATGGGATGTTTATGACCATCATTATTCTTTTTCAATAGAACAATAACTATAGTATTTTGTGATGCCAAACAAAATTGAAACTCCCTAGTGTAGTTAGGACTAGCCAAGATAGGGGCAGACTTCAGGGCTCCTTTGATGCCATTAAAATGTGATATGGCATTCTTCTCCCACTTGATTGTTTGATATTTTTATAACATAGAAGTAATAGGAAGAGTGATCTTTGCAAAGTTGGACACAAACCTTATTACAAAGTTGATTTGTCTAAAGAAGGACTAAATTACCTTCTTCGATTGTGGGATACACACTTTGTCAAAATTTTCCACTCTCTAAATCAATCATGACACCATACATAGACACTATGTATCCTAGTAACTTAGACTTTCATACTTTGAAGTGACATTTCTTTAGATTAAGGGAAATGTCAAATTCCTTGCATTTAAATAACACTTTTTCTAGATGATCCAAGTCCTCTTTTCTATTTTTAGATTATTCTATAATGTCATCCTAATATACAATAATAAACTTTTTAATTAGCCCTACAAAAGTGGCATCCATATCTCTCTAAAACATTGCACTAAATTCATTGACCCAAAAGGCATTCTCATATAGACATAAGTTCCCTAAGGTGTTGTAAATGCAATTTTGGGTCTCTCAAATTCATTTACTACAAATTGGTTATATCTTAAGAAACCATCTAATGTGGATAACCTCTCTTATCATATAAAACTATGTGACATATTATCCATATTAGGTAATGGGTAATTATCCTTTAAAGAATATCTATTCAAATTTATAAAATCCACACATAAGCAAATGTCACCATTATTTTTTATTATAGAGACAAATTTTACCGCCCATGATGAATACATGATGCATTGAGTAATCCCGCCATCCCTTAACTTTTTTAACTCTTCCTACATCTTGGTGGCCAAGATGGGGTTAATAGGTCTCTTATTTTGATTGAAAGGTTTTTTGTTAGGTTATAATGGGGTGATGTGTTGAAACATATCCTCTTTATATGATTTTAGTTTAGAATAAGACCAATCCATGCAATATTTATACTTATTTAACAATTCCATGAAATCTTTCTTCTCTTCTTCACTCAAATGTATACACAAGCTAGACCTTTACTGGATTTTGTTTAGTGCCCAAGTTGTATTTAATCACATCTTTTGAGATAAAGTGGTCTCTAGTTTTAATTTTGTCTGATCCATAAAAATATGCCTCTAAACATACCAATCCTATTGGCATGATTTTTTTCATCAACTAAATAAAATATTTACCAAACAAGGTTTCTTTCCTATCATAGATTTGGACCATGGATTCCTAGTTTGTTATCTGACCCTTAAATTCTACGTCACAATTGAAAAACTTTTTGATTTGATGATCATCATCAAATACTTACCAATAATGAATGTTGTTTACGAACAGAGGTATTACAAGTGCCTCCACTTGATACTGATAGTTAGGGTTCATATTATCACGCTCAATCTGGGCACCTAACCCTATAAGTTTGTCATCTTCTTCATTGAAACTTCTATCATGATGAAAAATATTGAAAGCATCAAAAAATTCTAAGAAATCCTATACATCATTTCTATGTTATTTTAAACTTTTATTTTTGTTGTCATAAGCATTTCAAACCTACTTAACCACTAACTAAGAATCAACCTTTATAATCAGACTTGTAATTCCATGTTCTTGGGTAATCCTCAAACCAAACAAGAGTGCCTCAAATTTTGTAATGTTGTTGGTGCACTCAAAATACAACTTGAAAGAAAACATAAAATATTTTTTTGGGGGGAATAAAAGACAACCCTAGATACATTTCCAAGATCAGAGCAAACCCCATCAAAATACATTCTCCAAAGATCATTAATTTCATTGTTAGATCCAACATCAAAAATAGTAAATTGTTCAACAAAATCTATGTTTATGAAAAAATTCCCCATCTCCACATTTGTGTACGAAACCACATTTAGATCATGTTTTGGATCTTAAAGCACATATAACATTTTAAGCTATCTATGAAGTTTCACCATCTTATCCTCTAAATGAATGGTGGAAAAGAGAGGTCCATCTGAACACTACCACCCATACTGACAACTTATTTTACTAAGAATAACATCCCCTACTTGGGAAGATAATCCATAACTACCACATCCATGTTCATAAATTTACCTGAATGAACTACCAATTGCACCACCAATCCTTTAACTAATCCAACAATTGGTACTTCTCTTGAGTCCATGACATGGCACTTGCCAAAAAGAGATGTTATTATTAGTCCAATCTCATTAAAGACATCTAGAGGCATCACATTGCAAGAGGCTCCCAAGTTAAACATATAGTTATGAATAATTAAACCATTAATCAATAAGGTATTATAAAAAGGTTTAATATCCAGTCGACTTTCTATCAATGTAGTTCCAAAATAGACCTCTAGGGATAGTTCAATGACCTCATGTGACTCTTCATTATCATCAAGGGGCATTGGGGGTGAAGTAATCTCATTAGAAATTATATGATCATTAATCTCCAAATACTCAAATGCCCTCATTCTATGTTATAGTATTCTTAGTAGCTTAATAAGTGAGATAGTGATTTTTAATTGACTCAATACTTGGGCCATATCACACACACTGTACTAAGGAAGGGGAGTATTTGGAGGAAGGGTGACAAATTTTTCAATGTGAATGTGGTCATTTAAAGTTTGAGGGGGAACATGATGGGATGAACTAATATTAGTACTAGCATTTTCAAGGTTAAATTTCTTCTTACATCATTTTTTCTCTTAGGAGTACTAGATAACAAAGGATCTCTATTCTTGGTTGGAGTACTTTTCTATTTGACAATTTGGGAAGTAGGTTCTAGTTTGGAAGAACTAGGGACTCTTTTGGTTTTCCTAACTTATTTATTTTTATCACTTGTCCTTAGATCTACAGGGGTAGTATTTTGTGGAGAACCACTTTTTTTCCTGCTTCTCACATTGTATTCTTTATCTTAGACAACTAAAATATTAATTACTAGTTACCTATCCTTAACGAAAAGAGTTACCCAATCATATTGTTTAATCATCATAGATGTCAAAAACTCGAAGTAATGATTGGGAAATGCATATGCTTATGTCATGTTTATATCATAAACAAATTTAAGATTTGAGACACATACCTCTTTCACTATAATCCAAAATTGATAAATAATAGTATCACTCAATTATTATATGGAGTGAGATACTTTAATTCAAAATATTTGACAATCAATCATCAAAATATCATCATTTTAATATATAGACTCAGGCTCCTCTACATATTCATCAAATCTTGTAGTAGTATAATAAATAAGATGGGGTAGGAAACATTTATCACACCAATAAAAATCAAAATCATAGTCCACAATATCAACGTTAGTGTTGAATGGATCAAAAACCTCCTTCCCAACTCATCTGTTCTAATTTCTATCATTTCTCTCATCTCAGGTAGGTCTCTTCCCTTTATCATTATCTCTATTGTGGAAATAGGATCTCCCTAGTGCTTAATTATAGTTTTGATCTCTCCCCTAACTAGAATATTCATGAGAAATCCCCTTCTCAAGTCTATAAAACTTGTATGACATCTCCTTGATAGCAACGACCAAGGTTTTCACAATTTCCTCAAGGTTGGTAGTCTTATTAGACTGAGACTTCTCAGAGTTGGTCAACTTCACATCAGCCCTTTTATTGAGAGGCTTCCCCACAACCTTTATATTATTTTCAATCTGAATGACCATGTTGAATGACAACCTTATATTTGTGGGAGCCTTATCTCTCAAGTAGTATGTCCTTTTTATAAAATGCATCTTAGTATTTAATAAAAAAACAAATATCGCTTGGCCTGATATTATTAGGCAACCTCATCATAGTCTTATTAAACCTTATATTAAAGTATTACATACATTCATTTAATTTATTATTTATGTTTTCAAGTTATGCTAGAAGAAATTGAGGGTTAACTCTATCACCATATCATATTATAAAAACATTCTTCATTTCTTCCCATGAATATATGCATCCATGGGGAAGAGAAGTGAACCATTCATGTGCATCTTATTTTAGTGTGTGCATCAATTTTTTTATATATACATCCTCATGATCAACCTCATATTCTTCAATTATAATGTGAAAATACCTCAAATTCTTATTTCCAGTCAATGCATTATTCCCCTAAAACTTAGGGACTCAATTCCTTACCTCATTTGGAACTTCATTGGGGTAACCCATGATTTCATTAAATTTAGTTGGTTTTAATATGATAATATTGAATATAGGACATTATTTTATTCCTAATATCTATGCCTCATGATTAATTTTGTGGTGGGATCAAGATCAGATGAGAAAGGTCTATGAGGGGGTGAGTGAGGTGGACTTGGGAGACCAAAATAAGGAGGAGATTTAGCTTGTTGAGAAGGTGATGGGTAATATACAAGACTATAAGACTCTAGGTTATAAGGATAAATTTGTAATATTTAACTAAAGTAATTTAAAAAAAAAAAGAATCTCAAGTGTAACAAAATTATGGTGGTCCAGACACTCTTTTCCTCTAGAACTTTGTTCTTCAATTTTCCTCCAGACTTGTCTCTTTTTTTTTATGATGAACACTTAACTTAGAGACAATATTATTTAATAAATCACCTATAAAGGAGGATATCATTCCTTCCAATTTTATAAACAAGAGTACACTCAAATATTAATCAATTAATGTAGGGATTGATCTTTCAAAACTAGATAAAACATAGGATTTTCCACTAGAATAAAATTTTAGGATAAAACATACCACAAACATATAGTAAAACACTTTGAAATTAAAATTTCTTGTAATAAATGATGAGATAGAAAAACAAAGACACTAAAAAATTTATATCCACATTCAAAATATCAAATGGATTTAAAACATTAAAAAATAGCATTTCTCTTTAAGAGTCTCTGGCAAGATATGTTCAAAGGATCTTAGTCCCTAACAATGATTCATCTTGGGTGTTAGCTTCCAAGTCTACACCATTATAATTAATCCTTGCATATTTGAAACAATGGCCAAAAAAATGATAAACTTTAGTTATGCCATTATAACTAGGGAAGTGTTTAACATCTAGATGGATTGAACACATATAATGATTGGAAAGCATAGACAAAGGGTATGATTTGTTCCCTTCTACTTCTAGATCTCCTTGAACTAAGGTGAGGTGACCTATGACATATCTTGGTCAAAAGGAGGGATACTATAGTTAAATCTCTAGGAAATTATTAGTGCACATACAAATCTAATCAAAGCATAACTAAACATGCACAATCCAATCGAGAAGAGTTCTCACACAGACTGATCAAATGGTTTTAAATCAAATAAAAGATACTAGAGATAAATAGAATGCAATTGTAATTTTCTATTCTATATAAACTATTGACTACTAATAGATAAATGAAAATTATAATGCTAATCTTCAAAGATTAATTATAGACACAATCAAATATACAATATTTATGCATATGTAAGTAAGGAACCCTTAAAATATTTAATAATATGTATTACTTGTAGGTGTATCATAGGTAGGATGAGTTATGTATTTTTAAAAGAGTTGTGGTGTCTTTCAACACTTGGAATTCCTTAAACTTCCATTCTATCATTCATTCTAGGATGTAAAAGTCTGACAAAAAATATCAAGAATGATTTGCATTCATGTATATCAATTCAATGTAAGTATTCAACTAACCCTTAAAATCTCAAAATCACATATTACAATTAATGTATTAAGCACCTTCTCTTGTCAACTCCATAAATCCAAGATATCATTAAGATATTATCAATGGAGCATTCCCAAATCAGAATGTAGAAAGGAATTTATAGTCAAAGTTCATTCCCAAGATGAGTACTATTAAGAAACATAAAACTTGATACCTAATAAATAGTTCACGAGGAATATACTATTTCACTTCATTTATAAGAAAGAGTAGAAATCATATATAATATATATTAACTTGAAATTAAATAAACATACATCTAGGTTTAGAATCCTAACATGGTGAAAAAAATAGTCGATTTGATCTTAAATAGGGGAGACATAATACATATATTCTCTTATAGTTTGACAATGACTGTAAAAAGTAATCACCTTATCAAAATGAAACATATACACAAAAAAAATTCTAGAAATACAAAATCCCACTTAAATAGGACATGTCCTCTTTACTTATATAAAATTTTCTCACCCAAAATATTCCTAAAAGATTCTTCATCTAGAAGATACCTTTGTATATGCCTGGAGACTCTCATGATCTAGAAGGTAATTATTCTAGTGATTTAGCTATCTATGTGATGTGTAATTTGATCTACTTGACTGCAAGTTTGATTTATTTGAGATCATGGGAGAATATTCCTCTAGAGTGTGAACAAACTTTGTCTTTATGTCCAACAGATTTGTCCTTGTCTTCAACTAATCATTTAACCACCCAAACTAAGGATGACATGATAAATAATGATAACATTACCAATTTCCCTATAAATAATAAAAAATGAAATAATGGAGGGAAGAATAAAGAATACAAAACTACTCCTCATTCTTTCATCAACAACAAAAGACAATTAAGGAGTCTGTTATGAATTAAATCTAGGGTCATAAGGAGTGTGATATATAGAATACAAATCATTAAGTGTTACCACTCTAAAAACATCAACACATTATATTAGATTTTTTCCATCCATTTACAAATTCACATGTCTAGGATGGTTACCTTCCTCTTCATGCGATAGGATACTCTCATCTTCAACCAAATTTTGCCTCATAGCACTACTTTTTCCATTTTTTTGTGAAGTAGGATTGGATGGATATTGATTACGATCTTCCTCATACAAAGACCCTCCAATATACTTTTTTCGATTCCCCAACTCCTTTATTAGTCAATTTTTAATTGGTGAACCCTCAACCTCAGTCTTGATATAATTTTCTTCTTTTTACTTATTTATAAACATATTTGCATTGCCAATCTTACCTTTGGTTATTCCCTCTGAAGTTCTTTCAGTCTTAATGCATCTATCACATAAATCACAAGCATGTTTATCTAGAATAAATATATTTTTAGTCCTTGTAGAGACCTACTTAAATGTATCTCGAGCATCACTTGTTCTAGATGGATAATGCAATGCCCTTTTCTCATTCCATACAATCTTATATTAATCCTCAAGAGATTCAAATTCAAGGTTGATATTAATGAGAATAACACTTAACTCTTAATTACATTTTGATTTTAAGGTCACCATTAAATGTGATGATG
The DNA here is from genome assembly GCA_037957365.1 of Torreya grandis. Taxonomy (NCBI): domain Eukaryota; kingdom Viridiplantae; phylum Streptophyta; class Pinopsida; order Cupressales; family Taxaceae; genus Torreya; species Torreya grandis. The sequence continues at coordinate 4,657,443 of JARHVA010000422.1, read as the reverse complement.
ACACATGGCCCATTTCATCTCCTATAGGACTTTGGACTTCACATGAACTTTTTCACCCATCACAAGTTTTTGGGCCTTAGTTGTACTTTTGCACTTGCTGGAAAAGTACAAAACTTCCTTGCATGTTTTTATTTATTCATTACATCAATTTATATTTCAATATTTACTTGCAATTGGACCGTGGACTTCAACATGACTTTGACCCAAGACATTAGCATGTGTTAAAAACATCTATGAATCCCTTTTGATAGCACGTATCTAGGGCTTCATGATTTCAAGTGCACTTTGTATAATTTTACATTAAAGTCTATGATGTAATAATGAAATCTCCTCCTAAAGCCCCATAACTCTATTCTTTTGTAATGGAAAATTTAGACTTATTATTTTTAATACTTAATCATTTTTACTCTTCATGACTCGAATCCACAATGTAACCTATAATCAAAGCATGCTCACATGAAAGCATTAAGTATTAGTGAAACCAAATTTTATGGGGTTTGCACAAAATTATTTAATTAGTGGGGTTTTATTCTAGATAAACATTTCTTGTGGATTTCCTATAGGGGATAATGGTTAGAGTTTTCGACACTCAATTTTTGGGAAAGGGAAAAGACTCATTAGGATAAATTTGGTCACTAACAAAATCAACATCAAATACCTAGGGATAAATAATATAATCCTCTAAATACACAACATCATACCTATTCCTATGTGCCTAAAAACTATTAATAAACACTAAACTAATCACAAAACTTAGGACATAGGGTGCACATTCCAAATAGACCCATGTAGAGATGATCCATTCCTACCTAGACCAACCTTGACTGGCTTATCAGTCTATGAAAAATTAATAGAAATATCTCCTTCCACCAAAAAAAATCCAAATATCTAATTGTGGAACACTATTAAGGTAGCCTCAAGGTTTCAAATAGGTAATTAGACCAAAATGTACAAGTTTAATGAGATATTCCTTTATCCATTTTATGTGAGCATCCTTCAAGTACCCTTCCTACTACATTATAAGCTACCCAAATTTGATAAATATAAAGGGAAGGAAGATCCTATAAGCCCTCTTTATTACATGCCAAGAAAAAACATATAATCGTGTGTATATGTTACACTTTTTTTATATAACTTAGGTAGACAAGCCATAGAGTGGATTCTCAAATTACTTAAATGTTCAGTAATGACTTTTAATGGTTTATCATAAAAATTTGTTAACCACTTTTATTATATTGATCATGAGCTGACAGTGGTTAACCTCTGTAAATCTAAATAGAGGGATATAGAAAGCTTCATTACCTATCTACAATGGTGGATATCACTAGTTATTTTATTCCAACATAATCTACTAGATAAATAGCTAGTTTATATCTTAACATAGAACCTATAGCCTAAGGTCACTCATAATCTAATACTCACTTATGCCAACACATTCAAGGAAATAATCAACAAGGGAATATAGATGGCCAATTAAGTTATTACTAAAGGCTTGGTCATGATCTAATACCAATATCAAACATCACATCAAGCTAAATCTCTTGTTTAAACTAATATCATTGAGAAGAATAGGATTTTTAATAAGATAAATAACATGGTAGGTAATGGGATCATCAAATCATGACATGTAAAAATAGTGTAATCACCACCTATTTAAAATTCATTACCAAATCCACCTCTCCAACTACAAAGAGATTTTCCACATAGAGCATTTCCTTGATGAAGGTCATTAAATGACCTATTTGATCTGATTGAGTTAGTGTTCAAGAAATTAGATGATGATAATGTTATTATTTAACATGTGTAAAACCCCTTTCCTAAGGATAAAGTTAAACATGATAGGTATAATGAAGATGAATTATGTGATTTTCATCATTTTTTTGTCCATGTAGTTTACATATGCATGCAATTAAGGCACATTATTCAAAACTTGTTAGAGAATGGAGAGATTGAGCTAAACCACATACCTCCTAACACCTAGCAGAATATGGGCATATAAAAATAACCCTTTCCTAAACATAACCACCAAAAAAAAATAAGGAATAAAAACCAAGGCTAAGAGAAGAATTAACAAGAAAATCAAGGTTATAATCATAAATAAAATCCTAATAATAACCATAATCAAGATTATGACACCTGAACCAATAAAATCAAGTATAATGTTGTGCCATAAGATTAAAATAAAACTATAGGGTGTATTATAAGTAATCACATCACTACCATTAAGATCAAGTCTCATGTACCATCCAATGTTGATCAAAATAGTGGTCCCTTTATTTTAGGATCACCATCCTCTAATTCTGCACCAGGTTTTAACACTTTCTTGCACCTTAATTTATGTGGGTTACCATTCATGGACCTCCTCATTCCTCTAATTACAATAACACCCTATTGAATAAAAAATATGCAGTCATAACTATATTGTTGAAAGATATCCTCCATGGCCCTTTCACTTCTTCTAACACCAATTCTAACCCAAACACTATACCAATTTCAACTAATTTTAATATAAACACTATACTGATTTTGACTAACCCTAAGCCAAAAATATTACTAATCAAAACCCATCCTAAACCAAACACTGTAACAACTAATACCAAACCTATGCATCCCATTGTTGAGAAGCCATATAGTATTAGGGAAAAATTAATCAAAACATCTATGAATATTTTTATTTTGGATCTCTTGCATACATATGAAGTTCATAGGACCACACTGAATTATTTCCTTCAAAACTCCACTATACTTGATCATATTAATCCTAATCAATTACAAGAACTTGTGTTACATTTGTCTCCATAATACCAATTTACCTTTGACCAGTGAGATATGTCATCCCTTGGTTCCCTACATACCAATCCCCTATACATTGAATCCATTATTTCCCTCCATAAAATAAAAAAGTTTCTAAAGGATAATGCTTTTGGATTGAACATAACGTCATTGAAACTAGTTAGAACAATGGGGTATATGATATAAAATGTTCAACTAGATATCGTCACCATCAAGGCTTATGAAAATGGAAAATGAGAATATGTAGTAATCATTTGTTTACCAATCATTTTTGTGCTTGTTACCCATGATACCTTGTGCCATGTCATTGATATAAAACTATCTTTTAATTTTCTTCCTGGTCATCCTTGGGTCTATGAAGTATGAGTAGTCACTTCCACCCTACATCAATTCATAAAGATTCATATTCTAGTCTACAAGTCATGATTTACAGTGATTTACATATATATCAATATTGTGAACATATAGAGATTGATTACAAAAACTACACATATTGTCTTAGTACTGAATTGGAGGGAAAGAAAGGTAAGGGGGTGGGCTATGATCATCTCATGTCCAATTATATTCATCTTAGTGACATTTATTCCACTTACATGGATCCATTTCCCACTACCATGTTGACCCATTTCACTATTCAAGACAATGGTATGTCCATATACACCATTTAAAATGCATTCCATATCAACAAATTACCTAAGCATCCAAAGTCGTATGGCCACCCTAAACCTGTTAAATTTTTTGGAATGACCAACATGATTTTGTAAAATAAAGATAAAGTGAATTTACATGAGCCACTCCTATTTTTACCTAATACATTACTGAATCAAGATCGATCCAACAACATTAAGGGAGGTTGCTTGTATGGTGACAGTTTTGATAATTATTTCCAGATTGCCAAGTATCCTATACCAAATAGAATCATGGATATATTAGACCCTATAGAAAGAGGATTGGGATCCAAGGCATAGGTAATTATTGAACCTATTTCAATGGCTAAACCTATAGGGAATTAAGGTCATGGATTTACACCACTTGGGGGTGACCCCATTGATTTTGATATTGATTCCTCTTCATTGATTGATAATGAAACTCTTGATAGTGAAATAACATCCCATTATAAAAATAAAAATGAGATAGTATATACCAATTTATTTGATTCTAATGCCATCATAACCATTATAATCCATTATCTGCTTACCCTTCATCATCTTGACCTAGTTGATTGGGACCAGAAAGACTCTATTATACTACTCGATGAATTTCAAAATGAAGAATCTATTATCAAGCTCATGGGTATTCAAGATGAATTACTTAATGGTAATAAAAAATAAGGATTTTATTTACATTTGAATCATGTTTCCTATTTTGGATAGTAGGAAAACTTCCTTGGTCATGATAAAAGTAAAACATCAAGATCCTCAGCTAAAAACCTCTTTGGGGAAACTTTAGGTTAGGGAAAGGGTAAAGATAAAGGCAAGTCCTTGAGTGAAAACATGATTCACATGTTATTAGATGGATAAGTTCATGTCTCTCCTTAGGAAGCATAGTGTATAATTAGTGCAAGTATTACCATTGGTTATAACTTTAGTTTTGAATAACAATAAGCTTTTGAATACCTTGCTCAAGATTTTTTTGAAGTATTTGCCAACTAGCCATTACTTATCAAGGTTGATTGAGATTCATCCTATATGGGTAGAGAGTGTGATCAACAAGTAGTTAAAGATGAATCATTCTCTTCCTTAAATACTATTCTTGAATACAAGTCAACATTAATGGTCAAAGATACTATGGAGGTCAATATTAATATATATGATGATCTGAATATGGACTAAGTGCATCCCTCACTAGTAATGAATGTGAATTCATTATTACAACTGTAATATATTTCATTGTTATATTTACATGATCTTACTTAGACATGATTAGATTTTATCCTTCATCAGTGGTAGATCATTTGGTTCTCCATATAGATTCTAAACTAGTCAAACAAAAATTATGAAAAATTCATCAGTGTATAGCCATGTTGGTCAAAAAGGAGTAAGAAAAGTTACTAGATTAAAGATTCATTTGAACACTTGACTATTATGAGTGGATTTCTAACATCCTTATAGTCAGCAAAAAGACACATGGCATTTGCCTATGTACCAATTTCAAAGACATTAATAATGCATTCCCTAAAGATGATTTCCCACTACCTAACATCAATGTAATAGTTGATTAAATGCTAGGCTATGAAATGTTATCCCTCATGGATGGATTTTTAGGGTATAACCATATTACAATTGCACTATTGGACCAACACAAGACCATTTTAATCATTCCATGAGGAAAATTTTGCTATCAAGTCATGCCCTTTGGCTTGATGAAAGTAGGTCCAACCTATGAGAATGATATGACTATCATCTTCCATTACATGACACATGACATCATTAAAGACTATTTGGATTATATATTAGCTAAATCAAGAGCACATTTATGCCACCCTAATCTTTTATATAGAATATTTGGGAGGCTTCATCAATATAAAGTGAATCTCAATCCTAAAAAGTGCATCCTTGGCATTACTTAATGAAAATTGCTAGGGTTCATTATTTCAAGAAGAGGTATTAAGATAGATATATATAAGTTCTTGGATATTGTTAAAATTCCTCCTCCATCCACTTTGAAACAAATCCATAGCTTATAGGGAAAAATTCAGTCTATTAATCATTTCATATCATAGTTGGATAATAATAGTCATCCATTTACACACCTTTTGAAGAAAGGTGTCACATTTCAATGGGGCATGCGTTATGACAAATATTTTACCAAATTGAAGACCTAATTGGTTAGTCCACTAGTATTAACTCCACCTACATTAGACAAAGCATTTATTTTGTATATTTTAGCAACGAAACATGCATTAAGGGCACTTTTGGTAGAGCATGATGAACATGAAAAAGAACATGCATTATCTTATCTCATATAAACATTAGTAACTTATGATCATAACTATACACTTATGGAAAAAGGATTGTCTTACAATGGTGTTCACTTCCCAAAATTTTTGGCACTACATGTTGAGTAACAAAACATTGTGATAGCCAAGATTGATCCACTTAAGTATTCATTATCAAAGACCACTCTCATAGGCTGCATGGCTAAATGGGTTATGTTGTTGAGTGAATTTGATGTGGAATAATAGAATCATAAGTCCATCAAGGGGAAAGTCTTAGAAAATCAACTTATTGAAGATCCTTTGATCGAAACTAAGCCTCTTTTATTTGATTTTTTAGATGAATGAATCATGACCCTAGATGAGTTAACTATTGATTCAAAATAATGGAACCTATATTTTAACATCACAATCACGCCCATGAATATGGAGCCAATATTTTATTGGTCACATTACAAGAGGGTCTTATTCCCAATGCATTTAACATTAGTTTTAATTGCACTAACAACATATTTGAATACGAATCCCCACTTCATGGCCTTCATTTTACACTAGAGTGGGATATAAAGTAATTGATGGTATATGGTGATTCTCAACTAATCATCAAGTAGGCCATAGACCAGTACTAGAGAAGAGATGAGAAACTTATACTTATAATCATATAGTGGACAATATCATACATTTTTTTTAGTTTATTTAGTTCAGACATGTATCATGAGTAAATAACCAAGTGTAATATGAAATGACTACTATTGGGTCCATGATACAAGTTTCTAATGATACTAGAAAGGATCAATTTCTCATTGTCAATCATTTATATCTAGATCATGTACTTCTAGATTTAGAAAGTAATTAAAATTGCTTGTCCCAATCCCACTTAGTAAATAGAACTATATACTTATCTCCAATATCAAACCCTTAAATAGAACCTTTCAAAGAACAAAATAAAACTATTCCATCATTGGGCGTCATGTTATACCATACAAAGAAACATTCTTTATATTAGGGGCTATGATGGAATTTTGCTTCATTATTTGTAATTGAGAAATTATACATTGGTAATTAAAAATGTTTATGAAAGCATTTATGGGGCCCACACTAGCTCATGGTCTTGGCTAAGAAATTTATTTCTACAAGTTATAATTGGTCCAATACAGAGATAAATCCCTGCAACTATGTCAAGAAGTGTATTACTTGTTATAAGCATAGTAATTTGATACATGTACCTTCACTACTAATCCAACCTATTATTACACCATGACCATTTAAAACCTAGGGACTCAATATTATTAGTAAAATAAACCCTACTTACTTTGATTGCCATAATCACATCCTTACTACTATAGATATTTCACTAAGTGGATAGAGGACATACCCCACACTTATATAACTAGTAATTAGATAGCCAAGATCATTTATTTTCATATCATATGTCACCAAGACATCCAAGCCAAAATAATCTATAATAATGGTAGTTCTTTCAATAACAAGGATATCAAATTCCTTTGTTCCCAATTGAAGATTAAAAAATAAACATTCCAAACCCTATAACCTATGAGGTAATGCTCAAGCTGAGGCATGTAACAAGACCATTGTTACAATCCTTAAGAATATTGTTAATGATATTGGCCATGATTGGCACTTGTAGTTATTCTCTACCCGCTGAGTTTATCTAACTAGTAACTAAATGAGTCATTGAACCCCCATAGGAGCTACACTATACCCCTTAGAATTTGGTTTATAAGCCATTATTATCATCAATATCGAGTTTCCTTCATTGTGTGTCTTACTATAGGACATTATTGATGATAAAGCATAAATAGTTTCCATATTATAATATTTGGAGTTGCTAGATGAAAAATGTTGAACCACCTTAGACCATTTACAATCTTAACAAAACTAGCTATGACATAGCTATTAGAAATACATTCTCCCTATATAATTTGATGTTGATGACTTGGTCTTAAAATAAAATTAGGAAAACACAAACATTAGACATGAAAATAAAGGTAAAGTTAAAAGCAATTGGTTGGGTCCATTTATGGTCACTACAAATTATGGCTCTATATTCTATAATTTGGCTACTTCATATGGATAAGAGATTGATAAAACCATGAACATATCAGACCTCAAACATTTCCATAATTGAATTTTTTTATTCTCTATTGTCTATAAGATCCTTTGATTGGGGGCACTTATTGTATATTATTACCTAAAATTTTATCACTTTTATACTTCTTGGACCATTTGTATATCATTGGCCAGACCATTCTACTGTTACCTAGAACATTCTGCTCTTACCTGGACCATTTTTTTTATTACACAGGCCATTATAATTATATTAGAACAAGAGTTTTATTTCCCTTCAATTTTTCATGCTTCTCTTTACCTATTCTTATAGGTTGTTTTAATCCTATTACCAATCATGATATTGATTACATACCAACAAGTAAGTAGACATTTTCAATAAATATTTTAGAGCAATTCTGAGTGATCAGCATCAACATTAACATTAGCATCAATAACATATTTTTTGAGCCATTTTCTGAAGGCATCTTGTCACATGGTTTCACTTGTTTGGTAGTTCCTTGTTAACTTTTCTAATTCTTCCTATTTAATGTTACATGGTATTACCCTAGAATTCATCATTTATTTTTGATTCATAGGATCGTCATTGTAGTTAGTTTAGATGTTTTTTGTTCCTATACTTAAGGGCCATTTTCGTTTGTTAGATGAATCTTTGTATATTTGAACATATTGTGTTACTTTCGTTATTCGAAAAAACCCAAAAACATTTGAAAACATAAAATAAAATACAAATAACATTCTTATTTAGATAATGTGGGCTTAAAATCCCTCTGAGAGTTATAAATTCATGTCATCTTCTAGATGGGTTTCCCATTTATTGTGTTTATCACTTCCATTCTTTCATTACACTCCCCTTTCTAGGATAACTATGTCGGATTGAGGTCCACATAAACTATGTATGCAATGCTTGGATGCATATCAAGTGAGCTTGACCACTCTATTTTTTGGATTAATATACCATGTACCTTTATTCTCTCACCATTTTATGAGTAATTATAGACCTATATACTCTCACCATTTTTTGAGACCATTCCTATTCTTCCTCTATTAATAATTCCTTCTCTACTTATCATCACATTTCTTCTATCCTAATTTTTTGGAGAACAACATCAGCCTAAGGTCCCTTTGGACTATGTAGGTAGTGCCCATTTAATAGGGGTGTTTGGGGGAATCTTCGTAATCCCTTCCTTATTCATCTATTCCCTTTGGACTACACATGCACAACTATTGATTGCTTACACTAGTTATCTTTATCTTCATTGCATCTTGTTTAGTGTGTTTTATTTCTCAATTTATGCTCTTTTTTATTTTTAGTGTCATGTTTACATACATTTTGGAAATAACTTGAATCATATCTTAACTTGGGTTTGAGTTATTTACTTGTGTATCTAGACTATTTTATTAATTATTTGTGTTTTGTTTTATTTCTTATTTATACTTAAATCTAAATAGTTCATATCTTATTCTTAAATTGGTTGCATTTTGTATATAATATTGGTTAATTTTTTGGGGATAAAATGTAACTTTTTTCAACTTAGGTTTGGGTATTTATATAATTATTTTGAGTTTTAAATATTCACATTTGAACTAGTTCGTTCACAATTTTAAATCCAATGTTATTATATGTTTTTCATACTTATGATGCCTAATTTAATTTTCCTTATTAAACATCAACTTCTCCAATATTTTATATAAACATGGCATGAAACATACATGTATAAAAGAACCATCCTATATATCCACTACATAACTAAGATATCATCTTTAAATCTTGAGACAAACATTGGAAACAAGCATGAGTCTCTTTGTTATGTCATGATGTACATATCCTAGATTACATGTTGAGTCCCACAATTGATCCATGTACTTTATATCTATGGATAATTTTATATGTGTTTATGATTTGAATCTCCTAAACTAATATGTATTATCTAGTCATCCATCATGTTGAAATACAAATAAATCAACATTCTTTATGTTGATTCAGGATGTGCATTTCTTAGCATTAACATGTATTATCATATAATAATCATGGAAAATAGATACATATACATCTTCATATTCTAATTAAATATGCCCCCACTAACTTATTGTTACCTTGGTTCTTCATGGGAGGCTGTTTCTAGCCTAGTTTATCTATTTTCAATCCATTTCCTTTAGGTTATTCCATTTTCAGCCTCTTTTACTTAATTACATGTTTATTTCTTTTGATCGAGGGCCAACCTATCAAGAGAAAAATTTTATTATTTTATCCTTGATGGGAAATCATGGTCCACCCAAAAATTATTTGGGGCATTTTTGTAATTTCATTTTTCTATAATTCATGTAGAATTTAATAGAGTATAAGAACAATTTTTTATTCTTATTTTGGTCATTTTAAGTGACCTTTTTGTTCTTTTAAAAGATGTTTCTTTTAATAAATGTATCACCATACCTTATCAAATAAGTGAAAATATAGACATCCAATTCCTATTGTTATCATACTAAAATTACAAATCTAAATCACTTTATGCAATAACATATAAACTCGACCAAAATCACCAAAAAATATAATTTGGTTACACCTGTTACATACATGTGACAATTCACATCTATGAATTCATGATTATGGAAATGTGGTTTATAAAATTGCTATCTTCTCTTAAATCACTTTGATTCAAATTTTGAGCAAGAAAAATTACATTTTAGGCCATTGAAATTATTTTATTCAGCTGCACACACCATGTTCATGTGCCAATTCATATTTATGCAACTCTAACTATGGTATTAACTTTTACACAATTGACACATTCATCTAATTCACATTCAATCAAAGTATGACTAAGTAAATTAACATTTTCAACTAGTTTGACTAAACATGTAACCAATTTCCACAAATTACAAAAAACCTAAGGAAAATTATTTAAGTAAAGTAAATTAGATTAAGAGCTTAAATGAGAAATCAATGAAAAGTTATTGAATATCTATTATTATAAATTCACAATTAAAAATATCTAGGATATGATGTCACCCATGACAACATCATAGGGGTGTCATCCACAAGGCACTAATGGAGATAAATATTAGGATTAATGTTACCCATGGATAATAAATGCTCCATTATTCCAAATATTTATGACCATAATTACTGCTTATACATCCAAAATTTAATGGATTTATGACTCTCATTTTGATCTTAAGATGGAGGGCCATAAATCAGTTAACTCATTTTGGAAAATCTATAAATACATGACCTATGGCCATAACTTTTAAGCTTTTTGTGTAATTTTATTATGAAAGAATAACTTCAATAAGATCTTTTTGGTGTAAAAAAATTGTGCAATAATATATCTAGAGAGCTTCACTCATCCTTTCAACATTAATCAAATTAAGTGCCAAATCCATTGGTATAAGGAAAGGTGTATGGAGATGCTTGTGCTACCACATTGACAAGTACTTGGATCACCAAATCTGGCACAAACATAGTTATTAGATTGATATTGAAGGAGGGCCACTTGGGGAAGGCATTGTATATGTTTTCTTGTGTAATCCTCCTGACTCCATTGATACATGCACCTAAATGGAGTAGGCCTAGCACATTATGTTATTTATTCTTCGTTATTTGCTTTATATCTTAAACACATGAACTAACTTACTCTAAAATCCTATACTACAGTTATGTCCCTCCAATTCCATCCTATTTATGCGAATCGATAGTCATGTTCATTTATTTAAGGCCCTTTTCATATTTACCTTGTTTTATTTTTTCTTATGACATTACAATTCTCTACATCTCATAAATATAGATAAGTAGGAAAAGAGACTTCAATCGAATTAATCGATTGGGAAGTCACCATTGAAACATGAACTACTATAAATTCCTCTATAACATCTTTTAAATTCTTAAAAAGTCCTTCCTCACGTTTCCTTGACTCAGTAATGTCCACCAACTTTAATTTCTCCACACTTGCCTCAATATAATATAATTATATTACTTTATATTACATATATTATTTTGAAATATTACATAAAATTAGATAAATATTATATTAATAAATGTATATAATTATATAATGTTAATATTTGATAAGGAAAAGTTTTATATTTCATATTTCACCTATCAAAAGCAAAAACATTTTCCAAATGTGACCAGCTTCTTACACTATATGGTGATAATTAGTGATATATTAGGAACTATTTTGAGTATCTATTATGTATTATCACTAGCATATATGATTTTTTTATAACATATTCTTCATTATAGACAACATTTTGATGTTAAAGATGTGATTTCTCATGTGAAATTCATCCCATACCTTTAATGGATCTATTTCACAATGATTGTATCTTCGAAAGGCCTTATATTTTATACCAATTGACATTTCTAAGTGATGTGTTTGTCAGATCCAACACTAAACCATCAAGTGGAGTATGATTTTGTTTGAGTCATTAGTATAAACTTAAATCTATAAAATGCTTTAAGTGAAATTAGGTTCTTTTAAATTCCATTGTTAATGATGAAGTGTACTAGTTTTAACCATTAATCTGCATTTGAAAATGGAAAAACATATTTACTTCTAATTTTTCCATTGGGGGAATAGAGATGTTGTTGGTACGTATCATGTCACTAGGTTCATATTATATTAGCTTCTTACCCTTGTTCAATGTCATAATGTTTGTACTCACTACACCAAGTTGCACAAGTAAATTTTCTGTAGCACAACACTCCTTATTGAAATGGATACTAGAGTTATCAACCTATCACGCTAGCTCCTAACCTATTATGTATATTGGTTATTATTATTATTTTTATCTATATAGTTGATATCTGATATATATGGTTTAGCATATTTATATTATATTTTCATGGATATAAATTCACTTATTGATATGTTACACTATTCTTTTATTATATTAAAACGAGATGGAAGTAATTTAGTATGATGAGATGTTATTTACACCTTATTGATATTATGATGATGTGATTATTATATTTTGTTTATCATGAAAATCATATATATAACATATTTAATATCAATATCATTATCAACATGATTCATGTTAAGTGATATGGCTTAATTTAACATGATGAGATCTAATATGTATTCCTTGTTATTACTATGATGAATTAATTATTTGATTTTTATTTTTTATTTTTTATCATGCTAACCATGTATACGTCATATATAATATTATTTCCATGGCTAACATGATTCATATTCAATTATATAACCTTATGCACATAATATCGCAAATATTTAATAATATGACCTTATGTTATCTATGATAATGTTTATCTAGTTTCAACAAGATATAGGGAATCCCAAATTACATGACTATGTGACAATGTTGGATTTAATTTATAATTATTATATGAATGCTTTGCTGGGTGGACATAGTGTGAAAGTCAAAGTAAGAAGTCGAGTAATAAAAAAAGGGAAGGAAAAGTAGTGACAAAATATCACGCCACACAACTATTCCAACCTGTTTTAGGCCTTGAGTGTTTTTGTGTTGTTAGGTGTATGGATGTTTTTCCATGTTCTTATTAAATATGTAACCTTAACGACCCTTAAATTTAATTAATTTATGTCGATCCATTTCCCATTTCTGTATGATTAGTTTATGTAAACTTGATACATATGACTTTAAGTAAATCTGTTATTGGTTATGAAAATTAAAATTTCCTTGGAGCCCAAAAATATACAAGTTCAAGAAAGTACTTCGTTATTTTCTATTGGTTGAGAATGAGATCCCGTTTGATATGGAAACCTTTCAGTGTAAATTTGTGTCAAATCATGATTTATATTCAAAAGGTGGATTTGTGGCCATGAACTAGACACTTGTCCCCTTATAAGTGGCTATAAAATAAAACAACCCTCCAATTCTCTTGAGGAAAAAATACGGATTTTCCTTTCGATTATTATTTACTGCAGCAGAATTTGGAGTGATAAAAGACAAGTAGATTTTGAGAAGCTTGAGCAAGTGAAGAAAACATTCAATTGTTAAGGTAAGTAGCTAAATACTTAGGTAAAACGGTGCATTTGGATGTATTTTGTTTGTTAACGTGGTTGAAATTTGTAGAATTGTGTGATTCTTGAATTGTGTATCATGCGTGGTTATTTATGAAAGGATGGTTTGTATTGTCTTAATGGACAGTAAAGCTTGATGTTTTTAGGTTGTATGTTGGTTTCCTTTTTTTTTCAAATTATGAATAAAAGAATTAACTTGAGGCTTTAGTGTTTCATGTTGGTTTTTGTTATTCATTCTTACGAAGATAAATAAAAAATAATAAAGATGAGTCTTCGAGCCTAAGGTTAGTAAATAGGTTTCTCTTCTTTTTGATTGAAAATCAGATATTATTTTTTAATGATATTTTATTATTTTTAGTGGTAAAAAAATCATCTCTTTCCAATCTAATCATACCTATGTATGATTGCATGCTTGTGTACTATGGAATCCCTATGCTTAGTGATGTTGAATTAAGCATGTGCTATTCTTGTTGTGTGAGGGAATCACCTCTTAATCTTAGGGGTAACTAAGGATTGTAACATCTTATGATGTTTATAAGTTGTGATGTGAGTAACTTTCCCTTGTCATATTTTCTATTCAAACTTATTGAAGAACAAAGAATGTGTTGTGTGTGCAAATGAAGTGTTACAAGGTGATGTGGTTGTTTTATGTTGCTATGAAAATACAGGGGTGATGGTTCTTTCTATTGTTGATACTATTCATCTGAACACTGTAAATCATTTTATTTCTATGAAGAAAGAATAAAATACATATATGTAGTTTTGGAATCTTAAAAGTATATTAGAGTCTTGTTTCTTCATTTTTGTTGTGTACACATTATATTGAAAGAAATTTTTAAATTGGAATTGTGTTATACTAAATTATGATCAAATAAATCTTTAATGGGAATGCTAGATTTGGATGCAAGAATTATTATTTGTTGTAGATCCAAATCACTGTTTAAAAAAGGTAAGGTACTATTTATATAGTAGTACATGGTGGGATAGAAAACCATAGGTTTGTTATGGATACAATTATTATAGTCTCATGAATGTGGAAATGTTTTATTGAAAAAATTACATTTGTGAAATGAATCATAGTTTAAAGTTAAGTTTCTTTTGAAGGATTTGTATGAAAACGTACAAAAAAATTAGAAGGAAATATTGTTATCAAGTTGAGTCCCTATTTAAAAAATGACTGAGGAAATATTCCATGTCATTTGGAAATAATTGTATCTCTGAACAGAATTTAGTGATTGATAACTTTGAAGAAAACTGGGTTTTATTCTTGAATATACCTGTTACATTCTTAGAAAGGTTTTATAAATGGTTCTATAAATTTTTAGAGGCTGCAATCCATACCACCAATTTATCCTTTGTGTAAAATTTTACTTGTTTTCAAAATATTGGTGAAATTTTTTTGTTCCCTATTTTTGTGATTTTTACTTGTAGAAGCACTGATAACTGTTAGGTTGTCACGTGTAGCTTCCTCATGAATTCTGTGAACCTGCAACCTGCAACTAACCTGTGGGAGTAATCCATTTGTTAAGCTTAAAAAAAAATTAGAGCATAAAAGAATGCTTTATTCTTAATGATGTAGATTAGAAAAAATAATAGCTATTACCTTCGACAAAATTTATTTATCCCTTAGTAGATTCCTTATATTAAGATTTGACAGAAATGAATTTAAATATGTCTATATATTATTGTAGCAGAGTATATGTGTGTGTGGGGACCGGGGGGGGAGGCGCGGGGTTGCGGGTGCAGGCGGAAGGGCGGCTTGGGCATGGAATCGAAAATACAAGCTATTATGTGAACCTCTTGTTGAAGAATGCTTCTGTGTTGCTGCTATGATGAAACTCTTGTTGAAGAATACTTTTGTGATGTTGCTATGACTAAACTCTTGTTGAAGAATGCTTCTGTGATACTGCTATGATGAAACCATTTATGAAGAATATTTTCCATGCATTCTTCTCATATATTTAAAAAAAAATTAAATGATGTCCAAAAGAAATGGTAAAAATAATGAGATAAATATTTTTGGATCAAAATTTTAGGGTTATAAGATCGACATTGGATTGAATTTTGATCAAAGTGCTAATAAATAATACTCTCATTTCCTTTCACGTATCATTTTAAATATTATTTTTATTAGAAAATCATTTATTTAAAGCGAAGAAGGCTTTTATGAATTTTTGAAAATATTATGTTTATATGATCTGATCTTTTATTTATTAATTAATTTATGTGGACCCTTTTCCGTTTTATCTTTCACATGACCTTAGAAAGAAACTACCTTGATATATGACCCTGAGTAAATATTTTATTGGTTGTGAAAATTTAGTTTTCGAAAGCCCAAAAATTGAAAAGTTCAAAAAGGCCCAAATTTTCTATTGTCCATGAATGAGACACCCTTTGATATCACAATCTTGGACTGTATGTTTGTGTGCTAAATCACGATTACCTAGTTTATATGCAATATGTGCAGCTGTGGCCATGAATGGGGCACTTCTCCCTCTCAAAGTGGTTATAAAATACATCTTCCCATTTTCTGAAGAGGAATTTTTTTTTATTTTTCTCTTCATTATTCTTTGCAACAGTAAAATTTGAAAGAGGAAAAGAAAAGTAGATTTGGATTAGCTTGGAAAAGTGGGGAAGATGCTCAATTGTTAAGGTAAGTAGCTTATTCCTTAGCCAAAATAGTGTAGGTGGATGTCTTGTGTGTGTGAATATGACTGCAAAAAGTGGAATTGTGTGAGTGTTGAATAATGCATCAAAGAGGGTTGTCTATGAAATGATGGTTTAGATTGTTTTAATTTAAAGCGAAACTTGACACTGTTATGCTGAATGTTTTTTTTCCTTTTTCACAAACGAAAAGCACAAGGAGTAACTTGGGACATTAATGTGGCATGTTGGTTTCACTTATCCATTCTTGTGAATACAAAAATAAAAGAACAGAGGTGAAACATGGGGCCAAGGGCTGCCAGCTTGTTTCCATTTCTTCTTGACTGAAGATCAAACACTATTTTTGAAGGATATTCTGCTCATTTTATCACTATAAAAACCACCCCTTTCAAATATAAAAATACCTATCTACGATTGCATGTTTGTGTAATATTGAAACATTTTGATTAGATTTATAGAGTTAAGCCTATGTTATTCTTGTTATGTGTGCGAGTTAACTCTAGGGCTCGGGGTGACTATGGCTTGGAACACCCTATAATGTCAATAGGTTATGAGGAAAGCATGTTTCCATTTCCATATCTTCTATGCAAAAAAAAATGGAGAGCCAAGAATGTTTTGTGGATGCAAAGTGTTCCAAAGTGTTATGTTTGTTGTGTGTGTTTTTGAAAACATAAGGGTATAGTTGTTTCTATTTTTGTTACTATTCTATTCAAGCATTAATGGGAATACCGAAAATGATCTTATTGCTATGAAGAAAGAATACAAAGTGTTGCGTGTATATGTGGAAGATTAAAATTATAATAAAGTGTCGTTTCCTCATTATTGTTGTGTACATAATCTCGTAAATAAATTTTAAAAGTACAACTTTGTTGTTATACTGAATTGCGAAGAAATAAAAGTATGGTGGGAATTCTAGCTATGGATGTGAGAATAATTATATGTTATAGATGCGAGCTATTATTTATTTTTTAAAAAGAAGAAGAATGTTGTATTGTGGATATAGTTGTAGAAGGTGGGGAAGAAAACCACATGCTTGTTATTGAGTGAATAATTATAGTTATGTGAATGTAAAGATGTTTTATTGGAAAAGAGTACATTTGCTAAATCAATCATGGTTCAAAAGTTACTTTCTGTTAAAGCATTACTGTGAACGTTTTTCAGTTGAGCTTATTTGTAGTTTTACATATCGTTATTACTATGAAGTAAGATTACATGTCCAAAAATAACAAACAAAACATTGTTATCAAGTTAAGTCCCTCTTTAGAAATGACGGTGAGGAAATACTGCAGTTCATTTGGAAATAATTGTATTTTTGAATATAATTTACTGATTGATCACTTTGAATAAAGCTAGACTTTACGCTTGCATATACCTGTTACATTCTTAGAAAGGTTGTGTAAATGGTTCTATAAATTTCTACGAGCTGCAAGCCATACCACCAATTTAGCCTTCATGTACAATTTAACGTGTTTAAAAAAAAAATAAAAAAAATCAACCCTTGTGGTGCCTCCCTCTCATAACTTGTGATTTTTCCCTGTAAAGGCACTAATAAAATGCTCTGTTATCACCTACAGCTTAGTCATGACTTATGTGATCCTGCAATCTGCAACTAGCCTGAAGTAGTAAGCCATTGGTTAAGCGTCAAAAGTATATTATAAAAAAAAAGGCTTTATCCTTAATAATGTAGCTAAATAGCATGATAACTATTACCTTTGATGAAATTTATTCATCTTTTAGTATATTCCATATATTAATATTTGATAGAAACAAATTTAAAATTATTTATTATATCAATAATGTTTTTATAGTGACATCAAGGGATAATTTTGTGGGTAATTTGATGTGAATGTGTTAACATTTAATTATTTTAAAATTGACATTATAAAAAACTCAGTACCTATTTTTAATTTACATATTTTTAATTAATTAACTAGTTTATTTGAACTCTTATCATTTAATAACAATGAGAGTGAATTATAATTTTGTTGTAGTAATTTTATTTATTTTAAAAGAAAATAATTTAATTATATATTTACCTTGAAATATATGGTAGGTGAATTATAATTTATTATTTTAGTAATTTAATTTACTTAAATTCTAATGATATGAGAATGTTAACATTTAATTATTTAAAAGTCAATAATAAAAAATAAAAAGTAATACAATTTAATTAATTCAAAACTGACATAATTAATTAAAAAATAAAATGACAAACATAATAATTTAAAATAAAAATAAGAACATATAAATACAATATATATATATATATATATATATATATATATATATTAAAACATCATAATTAATAAATATATAAACAGACTATTACATCATATTTATTAATAATCATAACAATGAAATTATAAAAATAAATTATTATTAAAAATATTACATCATCATAATAAATGAATAGATAATATACAGATAATCATAATGGGTAATATAAATATTTTATTGACTTATATTTATAAATAATTAGATCATAAATAAATAATATATAGATAATTATTACTAATTTATAGATAAAATACATATTTTACCACATCATATTTACAAATAATAATAAAAATAAAATTGTAATTTATAATAGACAATTATAATTAATTCATATGTGATATATAGATTTTACCACAACATATTTATAAATAATTATAATAATAAAATTTTAAAAATAAATTATTATAAAAATATAACACATGATAATAAATAAATAAATAATATCAAAATAATCACAATTAATTTATATGTAATATATAAAATATACCACATTATATTTATAAATAATCATAATAAAGAAATTGAAAAAATAAATTATCATAAAAATATTAATGTATAATAATAAATAAATAATATTGATAATCATTAATAATAAATAAATAACATCAGGCCAACAAATAATCACCTAAATAAAACACATAAAAATACATTACAATTTTTTTTCTTTTTTGCAATACACTTCATCTTTTAATACATCCAAACAAATGTATGCATTGACTACAACTATATTATAAATTCAAGTCTATAATCTTATATAACATTGAAGGTGTACAAACACACTAAAGGTATGTCTCATACAATATAGTTTGTCCACCTTCAATCTTGGAAAATGAGATATATAAAGGCTTATGACAAGCTAGTTATGATTAAGATGTGTTGACTATACTAGAATCGATGTGCAATACTACAATTGAAATCAAAAATCAAAGGATAACAAAATACAACTAAGATTAATAAAATTAGTATTGAAACTCATCCCAAATGGGTTGGAACATGATCTATCAACAGTTCATTGACACATTGTTTCAACAAACTATGACTATATGTGCATTAAAGATTCATAAACAACCACAATCCTAATTTGTCCAACATCAAACCTAAATACCGTACTACTCATGAGTACACTATTCAATGGTAACCATTCATTTAAAGTGTAATTAACTAACATAAATGCATCCAGATGTGATTAACTCACCTTACAATCAAGTTTTATTTTTGTTAAATCCCCTGTTAAATGACGATGGTAAAAATACTCCTACGAGATGAAAAAAAATTCTAAAAGTTATTCTATATTCTATTAGATATAAGCTATTAATAAGAACCTAAACATTATTAGATAAATAAAAGGCTAAAATATCTCAGCATTCCAAAAAAGTTTATAACATAGAAAATTATTCTGCTAATAATTTTTTTGAATAAACTAGGTTCAAAATTGAACCATTAAAAATATTATAAATTTCAAAAAATACTAAATAAGACTTTTTGAATACATTTAAAGGTAAAATAAATCATTATCAACCTCTACTTTTACTTGAACATGTCTCTAACTATTTTTAGAAATTCAATTTTGAAACAACTTTGTAGAACAAAATATATATCTGCTGCAAAAGCTCACCAAATACATCTATAATTGTATCCATCAAAAAGAATCAAAGGGAGGTAAGAAAGTTATGGTTGCAGATATAAATTCTTATTAAATAAGGTTAAAACCAATAAATTTTAGTTTCATAATAACACTAGTTATGATATTATTTTTGACTCATTCCCAAAAAGACTCTAGACAAAATCCAAATTTAGCAAAAATTGTAGAGTGAACTAGATTTGAAATTATGTCACTTAAAATAACAAACATTAAGATAAATTAAAATTGGATATTCCTAGGATGATATGAATCTAAGTGAAAAATGAAACAACACCCATTTCAGATAAACCTGACTTTTAAAATTAATTTAAAATAGTCATTTTGAGATGTCTCTATAGAGAAACAACAATACAAAAGGGTTTAAGTTCACAAATGCCATTTGAAAATGGCTAAGCATTTCATCTTGGGACAAGTTAAATATTTATTTGGTGTCCTATACTAATTCTTGTACTTAAGAGAATTATAATCAAATCATGAACTCAGAGTTTGATCATTAAAGTTATTTAATTAAGATTGTATTTTGAAAAGAATTTTATTAGATTGATACAAATAGAAATTTCATTCTATTAATAAACACATTATTGATTTAAGTTCATAGTTTAATAAAGATTAAATACTACCATCATATTATCCATTCAGATTTCAATCAACAATCCATTTAACATTTCATATTTTCAATAATATATGTATGTATGTATATTCATCTAAGAAGCTTAATCTACAATTTGATGTTGGAGTCATTGTTACTACAAATCTAAGTTGTTCCAATTAATGTTACTACACAAGTAATTCTTTAATTAAAGAGCCAACTAAAAACAAAACATTAACCATTATTACAATTGATTTACTAATCCCAATTTAAATAATAACAAATTGTTTGCATTTTCCAAAGCATTCTCCTAATATAGGAATTTACTTGGTTATTATTTCATTTGCTAAAAAAGATACATAACTTCTTAATGTTGTAACAATTTCATATAATAGAAGAGGATTATAAATTTAAATTTTCAAGACAAATACTAACAGATAATTTTTAATAATAGATTATTCTAGAATTTATTCATTTACAATGAGAGGAATATTTTACAATTTACTCCAGTCTTATTCTAAATAATAAAAGTGTAAAACTAAATACAAAATTATATCTTTACACAGTGTCAAAAATCTACCCACACCTACATTCTGCAAGTAAAAATATCCTCACAAAATCTTCTTTCATTTTTTAAAGTCATTAACAAGATAAATATTGAAATTTTAGTGGTGGTGGTGGTGGTGGTGGTGATGGTGGTGGTGGTGGTGGTGGTGGTGGTGGTGGTCATCGTCGTCGTCATCATCATCATCATCATCATCATCATCATCATCATCATCATCATCATCATCATCATCATCATCATCATCATCACAAATAATGTACTAAAGTGAGGATAAGTATATTCACCCAATGCTAATTGAGATGAGATTTTATAAAACATTCAAACAATATAACTTTCACTTAGTGACTGCAATTTCACTATGATATTAATATTAACAATTAATACTAAGAATTTATTCAATTAAATTAGAACAATAAATGTTTCATTACATTCTGATAGATCCTAAATACCGTATCTACATGGT
Organism: Torreya grandis; assembly: GCA_037957365.1. Classification (NCBI taxonomy): domain Eukaryota; kingdom Viridiplantae; phylum Streptophyta; class Pinopsida; order Cupressales; family Taxaceae; genus Torreya; species Torreya grandis. Next base: position 4,635,419 of record JARHVA010000422.1, on the reverse strand, counting down.
CTTCGGATAGATCCTAATGTAAATATATTTTTTGATAAAGAATTTGATAAGACTAGAGACTCCAAATACAATAAAAGGAGCTAATAATTTTATTATTGTTCACAAATATTCACATTCAAAAATTAATTAATCTAAAACACAATACCCACATTCAAAAAATAAAATAAAAAATAAAATATATAAAAATTAAAACAACAAACATGATATTAAAAAAAAAAGTAAAATAAAAATAAAAACATATAAATAAAAACAAATTCAAATAAAAAACTAAACAAAAATGTAAAGTAATTTGAGAAAAATAAAAATTAAATAAAAGTTTAAAAAAAAAGATAAATATATAAATAAAATACAATTTTTCTTGTACAAATTATATATACTTAATATATAGATTTCACTACATATATTATAATAAATAAATAAATAAATATCATATTTCTCTCTATTTTCTATTTTAAAATTGCATTAAATATTTAAATTTAATATTTTTTTATGAATATTAAATATTTATCTTTATTTTAAAGTGTTATATATATATATATATGAAAAATATATTAGTAGATATCATTTTCACAATTCATTATGATATAGGTGTAAATATTTATTTATATATTTAACATAAATTTATCTAAAATATACATACTAATATATTATCATAATAATTCATAAATATTAAAAAATAAAAATAAAATTAAAACAATTATAAAAATATATATCAATACAAATAAATGGAAATCCGCAGCCCAGCCTATTATACATAGGAAGGGACGTTGGCCCCTTTTAAAGGGGAAGGTGGTTGCAATGTTTGCCGCAACAATTTTTTCATGGAGCAATGATTAAAAAATATTAAAAACAGAGGTTTTTACGTATAATTGATACCAAGAAAAATAAAAATAAAAATAAAAGAAACTATTTAAAATCTATACCCGGTTTAAAATGTATACCTTGTTCCTTGACCACTGCTTCGATGTTTATGATGTGATGAAACTATGATTGAACTACGATTGAACCATTGATGAACTAGTTTCTGCGTGCACTGTTTTCATAGCTTTTAAAATGAAAATTAAATAAGGTCGAAAAGAAATGATAAAAATAATGTGATATAAATTATTGAATCCAACCTTTAGGGTCCGTTTAGAGTTATAAGATCTACGATAGAGAGGCTTTTGATCCAAGAAGTAAGAAATAATCCTCTTCTTTCCTTTTGCTTAGCATTTTAACTCTTATTCGGTTATATGGGAAGAATATTGTTATTAAAAGATTATTTATTTGAAGTAAATAAGAATTTATTAATTTTTTGGAATATTATGTTAGGTATTTCTTTTTATAAAGTAATTCTTTCATTTGAAGATGTGACATTTTAATTTTATAAAAAAATATTTTTTTATGGATGTTTTTTAAACAATTTTTTAATATTAGTCACAGATCATTAGTTAATTATTTTGTTATTTTATTAAATTTATTATTAGATCGATTATTTTGTGTCATCAATAATTCCATCAACTTTGGTTAATCTTAATCCATTATTTATTATAGAGATAAGATGATAATACTTTATTGACGTGTGGAATATCTTCATTCAAGGTATTAATTTTAGTGAATTTTTAAAGTCATTTAATGAACAATTTCCTTACTAAGGCAAACACTCTTAGTTTCATCACAAATTGTCCTTATAAAACAAATTTCAATTTAAGTAGGTATTTAGGCACATTGACTCGATAATGCAAATTCATTTTTTCTTTAGTCATCGACATGAAATTGTATGTGTAACTTGTGCCCATGTGATGTTTTAGTAGAGTTTGGGCCTTAAATTTTTTGGCGATTAAAAAATTAGTTGGATTTGTTCAAAATCATCTATCCCTTTAGTTTAGGGAGTTAGTGACCATGTTTCTTTGTCATAACTAGAGGTTTAGGAGATTATACATCATAGATACAATTATTTTGGACACACTAGATCTATGTGTATACAAGTTAGTGTAGCTTGGATTGTTATAGATCACATTCATGTAGGAATCACCATCACTAATCTAGATCCCTATGAGGAGATTTATATAGGTCATGGTCACCGTGATGGGACAAAAACTAGGGGAGAGACATATCCAACCACATATATGATATTACTAGGTTACAACCATATAATTTTTGTTGGATAGGTAAATGGAGTTGAGGTAGAGTCTTGGATGTAAGATTTCATGAGATTACTCAACATCTATAAATCTTCAAGGAATATTCAAGCTAGACATTCCACTTACCTTTTGAGAGGTTTAGTTTTGGCTTGGTGGGAAAAAGAAGAGATTAAAAATGACCTTGATCTTGATATTGTCACATGCTATTAGTTTTGATTCTAGTTTTTAAATGGGTATCTCACTAGGAAATTCCAATAGTAATTGACTGATGAGTTTCATGCCCCTAGTAGTGTAGGTGAATAATAGCATAGTAGGATGATGTGTTACTTGAGATCCTTAATTATTTTGAGTTTGATAAATACTAAAATATGCTTATGATTCATTTTATTATATGGATTATTTATGATTTGGCTGGAGTAGTTCTCCTTCTCAAGTTGAATACCTTATAGGTGGTGGTAACAAATGCATTGATTATATTGGTGAACTGGGATAAAACCTAAGAGGCTTATGAGTGAATTATGGGTTAATTTTAAAAAAATGAGATAGAAAAACATGAGGAAACCCACCATTCCTTAGGTAGATTTAAGCCACTTCCACCTTAGTAGGGCTAACAAGGTCATTAGAGCCAACAACATAGGCAAGGATAACAACAAACTCCTTGAGATCCATTGAAGGATACAAACAGATAAAGATAGGGTAAGGAACCAACTCATGGGTAGGCGCGCGCATGCACACACACACACACACACACACACACACAGATATATATATATATATATATATATATATATATATATATATATATATATATATTACACACCATCTCTGATGTAACAATTTAGGTAGGGAGGTGCATACAGGACCAAACCTACCTATGGTTCTTATTTAGGGTTAACAACACATAAAGGATGTTTTATTTATGGTGGACCCAAATTTATTAGATATTTACCTCAGTGGAGTACAAAATTTATGTGTGAGGTAGTTGTTAAGCCTGAAAACATAGTTGGTGGTATTGGTTTAACACATTGATTATATTCCACCCTAGATGATCACTAGTTTGAGCATTAGCCATAGTAGTAGATGAGATAGATAAGATAAGTAAGATGCTAGTCTCATTTATGTTTAATGTAAAAGCTTCAAACTCCATTATTTAACACTTATTTATAATCTTTTGTAGAATGATGTCTTATAGTTAGTTATATCCTTGGATTCTAGATATGGCTACTAGGGCTACACATCTCAATACTTATTCGATCCATGCTTATGTTTTATACTTTATGGTATTTACGACTACTAGATATTTACATATTTTTAATGAACCAAAATTACTATCAAGACCAAAAATTAAAATAAGCCAAGATCTAAAAAGATAACTCAGAATTGATACGTATTGATTGACCAAAAATAATGAAAATACCATGCATAAATAAGCCTCAACCCAGAATTAGAGTTGACATACAAAAATCCAAAAAAAACTAAAATCCAAAAAAAAACTTCTATTTTTAGTCACTATTATTTTTATTAAGTTTTGCATGCAAGCATGTGCATCTCTAAAAAATATCCCAAAAATACTCTAAACACTAAACTTATCCTACAAGATGAATTTAAATTGAATTTCACATCTGATCATAAAAATATGCAATTTCTAAAAATTAAAAAAACCTAAAAAAATCATTAAACTACAATTTTGAACCCTCAGATGGTCTCATTTAGCATCCAAATTTATTCAAAAAATGCCTCTAAGCATAAAGTTCCACTTAGGAAGAAACCAAATTTTTGATATGATCATTTTTGCACATGGAGGAGCACAATTGGAGCTACAAATCAAAACTGATGGCCTCCAAAAGTTGGCCTATTTTTTCTGCATCAATTTTAAATTTTGGATCATATGATGTGGTATTAGACAAACTTTTTCTTGAGTCTCTTAGAGCTTAAATTATTTGTTGTACTAAAACAGTCTATTGTCATTATGAATTGGGCACAACGATATTTATTTATAACCTATAGAGAGCCATTTCATTGCACATAGTTTTTTATTTGTATCTTGGGTGGAGATTATGGCATGGTTTTAAGTTTTATGTTATTCATGTGAGTGATAGATACAAGGATGAGACAAATGTAACTACTTTGGATTCTCACCCTTTGTTACAAGAATTAGAATATTTATTTATGATGCATTTTCTTGTATGTGTCCTAAGCAAGACATTGATTTCACTATTGACTAATTACCTAGGGAAGATTTTGTCTCAAAGGATCCATATATATTAAACACTCTCAAGCTTAGTGAGTTTAAGATCAACTTCATGAAAATCTAGATAATAGCCATATTCTCATTAGTGTGTCTCTTTACGGTGCATCAATGGAGTTTTTTAAAATTAAGCACGGTTCTTTAAGTCTTTGTATTGATTATAGGTAGTTAAAAAAAGTAACATTCAAGAATTGGTATCCATTACCCATGATTTATGCTCATTTCACCTAGTAAAGGGTGTCACTATGTTCTACAAGATAGATCTTTAGTTAGGATACCACCATTTGAGAATAGGAAAGGAATATATTCATAACACTACCTTTAAGACATGTTATGTTTACTATGAGTTCACAATGGTACCTTTTGGATTAACCAATGCCATTACAATATTTATATCATCATGAATGACATGTTTCAACATTATATACATATGTATGTATGTATACATATAAATACATACATACATACAAACATACCTACATACATACATACAAACATACATACATAAATACATAGGTAGGTGTGTGTGTGTGTGTGTGTGTGTGTGTGTGTGTGTGTGTGTGTGTGTGTGTGTGTGTGTGTGTGTGTGTGTGTGTGTGTGTGTGTGTGTGTGTGTGTGTGTGTGTGTGTGTGTGTGTGTGTGTGTATTAATTTTTATGGATAACATTTTTATGTATTCCCTAATCATGAAGGAGCATGAAGAACACATGTGAAAGGTCATTTATTGTCTTCAAATGTGTTAGTTATATGGTAGTATATATAAGTGTTCTTTCTTCCAGACTAAGATCTAGCATTTGGGCTATGTCATATAAAGTGAGGTAATTTTGGTAGATCTATCCAATACTAAGGAAATTATTGATTGAATAACACCTACTTTAGTTACTAAGATGCAAAAAATTATAATATTAGTATGAACTACATGAGATTTATTTAGGAGTTTTCATGTATATCTCATCCAATCAAATCCCTTCATAGGGAAGGGAATAAGTTTATTTGTATAAATTTGGGTAAGAGGTAAGTAGCATCCCATTAGTGCTCCAATTTTCCTAGTTATATATCCTACTCAATAAAATTTAGTGTTAATAAATGCCTCATAAGAGGATGTTAGAACCATTCTTAGGTAGAATGGTAGGGTGGTAGCTTATGAGTCACAAACACTCAAGGATTATGATATAAATTAACCCACTAATAAATTGGAGTTTAAAATGATTGATAATGCTCTAGTATGTTGGTGACACTATTTTTTAGATAAATACTTTGTATTAAGGTCTAACCATTTCAGCCTCAAGCACAATCTATCATATCAAAACCTTAGTTCCTAATTGAAGTGATAGATGGAGCTAGTGTATGAGTGCCATTTTGAGATTGAGAATATTAAGTGAAAGGAGAACATAAATTCATATTCCTTTAGTTGTATACATCATCAGATAATTGTAAAGAGATCTAGGATTTATTTGAGACATCACATTTCAGAGCGATCACATTTTAGAGTATATTCCTTAAGATGATTTTTAATAGGAGTTGAGAGTTTAGTGAGACTCACATAGGGAAAATTTGTATGTTTTTCCCTTAATTAATATGGTCTCTTACACAATAATGGGTAAATTTATGTGCCTTATTTTAGTGGCTTACATCAGTTGATCCTATGAATGTCACATCAAGTTGCACAATTTGGTCACTCTAGGGTAAATAAGATAAATGGTTATTTCCATCAATTATAGTTTTTACCTAGTTTGTATAGAGATATAATGTGTTTTATTTACATATTCTTTGATTACATGTAAATCAAGGATGAGAATCATCATCCTACAAGAATTATTTATCCAGATGAGATTTCAAAGTGTAAATGGGCCACCATTTACATCAATGTTTTTGTTGGTAATCATATATCAACTTACCATAATGATGCCATCATGGTAATAGTGGATAACTTGACAAAGGTGGCACACTTATAATCCACCAAGACCACTTATAATGCCATATTAGTGTTAATATTATTCCTTCATGACATTTTTAGACTACATGGTATAGCATGAAATATCATTTTTGATTAAGATCCTATCTATACATCATTTTTGGACTACCTTGAAACAAGATTTGGGGGAATTATGCTCAATTTTAGCATGTCTTACAAGCCTAAGATAGATCGATAAACATAGTAAATCAATTAAGTTATTTTACCTAGGATATGCTTCAGACTTATGTCATTGATCAACAGTTGTAATGAGAGGACTACCATTATTTTATATATTTTGGATAAAAAAAGTTACCATAGCTCTCTTAAGATGACACTATTTAAGGATATGTATAACATAAAGTGTTAAAGTCTATTGAGTTGGGACCACTTGGAAAAATGAGTGTCCATTGGTCCTATAGTGTTGTATGAGATGAATCTTAAATTAATGTGATTCTACCAGTGATTTCATGAGGAGAAAGAGTTTCAAAATAAATAGACCAATGAAAAGAGATTATATCAACATATTTATATGATCGACAATGTTTTTATACATGTGCGACCTCTTAAGAGTGTGATCTGTTATGAAAAAGGAACTAATATTTCACCATATTTTATATTTTCATCTAACATTATAAAGATTAATGGGAAGTGGCATATTGATTTGCCTTCCATCATTTTCATAGGTTCAAGATTTTTTTCATGTTTCTATTCCACGTGAATATATATATATCAGATGTATCTCATGTCATGGATAGGTCTACCTTGTAGGTGGTGGAATATATTTAAATTTATTTTGATCTAGTCATGATTTTGTAGCATCAGAGGTTGGTCCTTTGAAGATAAGACTTGGATCAGGTTCGTATCTAGTATTATATATATAATGACTATATTTTTTAGTGATATGACTTAATTTAACATGATGAGATGTTATACATCTTTTATTTTACTATTATGAATCAATTATTCCATTTTATTTTATCATGATATCCATGTATGTGGCATATATATTGGTAATACCTTGGATGGTATAATTCATAGTCATTCATATGATCTTGTGTGCATGATTGCATAAGTATTTATGATAGTGGTCATGATAGGATTATGAGAATCCTTATATATAGTATTATGTGGATATGTAACATTTAATTCATTATTATTATATGATCATTTGTATGGGTGGATTTATGGTTCAATTCAAAGTAATAAGTTGAATAATGTAAAATGGGAAGGACAAGATGTGAAAAAATACCACCCTACACAATTTTTCTGACCAATTTTAGGATTTGACTATGTATGTGTTGATAGGTACATGAATGTTTCTCCATGTTTTTGTTATATTTGTAACCTTTATGACCCTTTAATTTAATTAATTCATGTGGAACCCTTTCTATTTTGTATTTCACATGACCCTATACACATACTAACTTGATATAAATGACATTTAACAAATATTTTATTGATGGTAAAAATTAGAATTTCCCTAGACATGCAAAATTAAAAAGGGACAACAACGTATGCGGGGACAATCAAATCCTCGTAGAGAGCCATTGAGGGATATAGATAAATAAGGATATGGTAAGGAGATATACTA
>JARHVA010000422.1:4562500-4622500 GCA_037957365.1 Torreya grandis | reverse complement strand
GCCTTCCCACTATGTTTTTCATATGTGTTTTACATTTTACATGTTTTTGTTCTTTGTAAATATATATAATACATATATAATGTCTTGGATTGGTCCACCTTTTAGGTAGTGTAGGATACACAAATCTATTTGGATCCAGTCATGGTTTTCGAGAATCAAAGGATTTTCCTTTCAGGATGATACTTGGACTAGGTTAGTTTCAAATGGGATAGATATTATGAGCATATTTTTGATGTAAATGACCTAATTTAGCATATTTAGATGTTACACATTCTATATTCTACTATGATGAAGAAAAAATTCCATATTTAGTTATCGTGATAAAAATGTATGCATAATATATGTTTCTAGTATGATGGATGTAACAATTCATATTCATCCATATGATCTTACCGACATGATAGCAAAAATATTTATGATAGTGGTTATGTGGCTATGACACGATTATGAGAATCCCTAAATATATGATTACATGGTTATGTTGCATTTAATTCATTATTGTTATATGAACATTTTGATGGGTGGATATGGTGTGCACATTATAGGAGTAATTTGAATAATGAAAAATGAGAAATAAAAGAAGTGAAAAAAATACCACCCTGACAAATTTTACAACCAATATTATGCTTTTCATGTGTATGTATTTTTAGGTACATGAACTTTTGTACATGTTTTTGTTAAATATGTTTCCTCTCTGACCCTTAAATATAATTAATTCATGTGGACCACTTTACCATTTATTTTTCACATGATCCTAGACACATACTACCTTGATATATATTATATTAAGTAAATAATTTATTGATTTTTAAAATTATGATTTCCTTGGAGCAACAAAATTGAGAAGTTAAAAAAAAAAAATCTCCTTGTTTTCCATTGGCCCTAAATGTAGACCCATTTTATATTATAACATTTGACTATAAATTTGTATTCCAAATCATGACTTATAATCTACATGAAAGAGATGGATTTGTCTCCATGAAGGGGAAAATTTTCCCCATCTTTGCAGATATAAAATACAAAATCCCTCCAATTCTTTTAAGAGGAAAAAATATGCATTTTCTTCTCCATTATTCTATGCTACATAATAATTTAGAGGAGAAAAAGACAAGCAGATTTTGAATATCTTGTGAAAATGTAAAAATGATTCAATTGTTAAGGTAAGTAGATAAATCCATAGGTAAAATGGTGCAGTGGGATGTCTTTTATGTACAAGTTAATGTGGTTAAAAAAGGTTGAATTGTGTGAGTGTTGAATTGTTCATCATACATGGTTGTTTGTTAAAGGCTGGTTTGGATTCTTTCATTGGAAAGTGATGTTTAGGTCTATTATGATGCACCTTAAATTCCTTTCCCCAAATTAAAAATAGAAATAGGAACTTAGGGAATTATTTATACATGTTTGCTCCCTTTTTAAATGGTCTTAAAGATGAAAAAAATAATAAAGATGAATCTTGGGGCCTAGCGCTTCTATCTAGTATCCCTTTCTTATTGATTGAAGATCAAATATTATTTTTAATGATATTATTATTTTTAACTACTACAAAAACCACCCATTTATAATATATGTAGACTTATGTACAACTTCATGTTTTCTAATTTAAATAGACCTATCTATGACTACATATTTTCTAATTGAAATTGACCTATTTATGACTACATCTTTATATGTGGTGGAAGCTTTGTGGCTAGTTTTGTTTATTTTAACCTTTGCTATTATTATTTTGTGTGGGATTCACCTTTTGGGTTTGGAGATAACTAGCACTTGGAACACCATGTGATGTCAATAGGATAGGAAGCGAGAACCATTCCCTTAACATATCTAATGTGTAAAGTTATTAGAGAGTCAAGGATGTGTTTTGGGTACAAATTAAGTGTTACAATGTGTTGTTCTTGTGAAAACATAAGGGTGTTGATTATTTATATTGTTTTTACTATTTTATTTAAGCATTACCATGAATACTTAAAAAAGATGTTAGTGTGAAGAAAGAATACAAGGAACTATGTATTGTTGTGGAAACTTTAAAGTATATTAAATTATTATTTATTCATTAATTTTGTGTATGCTTTATTTTTTAATTAAATTGTTTTTAAAGTGGAATTATGTTGTTATTATAGTGAATTGAGAAGAAATAAAATTGTTTAAAATACTAGATATGGATACAAAAATTATTATTAGTTGTAGATGCAGGAAGTTTTTAAAATAAAGATAAAAAAAATTTAAGGTATTGTGTGTATAGTGTTATATGGCAGGGAATAAACCCAAAGGCTTGTTATTGAGTGAATTATTATAATGTTATCAATGTGAATACCTGACTTATTGGAAAAAATGCATTTTTAAAATCAATCATAATTCAAAAGTTAGTTTATTTTAAATCATTAGCATAAATGATTTTCCTTTGATCTTATATTTTAGTTTTAAATGATTTTTTTATTACTATGAATTAATATTACATGTACAATTTTTTTTTAATTTTTCTGATCAAGTTGAGCCCTTGTATACAAAATATCTATAAGTAAATTCTGAATTTTGATTGGAATTAATTATATTTATGAATAGGTTTAGTGATTGATCACTTTGAATAAAACTAGCCTTTATGATTGTTTATCCATGTTACATTATTAAAATGGTTTTATAAATGATTATATAAATTTATATAGGATGCAAACCATACAACTAATTTAGCCTTTGAATGTAAAATTTAACATGTTTTAAAAAAATGTTCAAACCCCTTGGTATCTCCCTCTAAAAATCTTTGATTTTTACCTATAGAGTCCATGATAAATTTCTACATCATCACCTATACCTTACTCATGACTCATATGAACCTATAACTAACCTACAAGAGTAAGGCATATGTTAATCTTCATAAATATATAAAAAATAAAACATGTTTTATACATATTACTAATACCAAAGAAAATAAGTGATTTTATTTAAATTATATATCATACTTATATAAAATAAAATAGGGTTTATACATGTGGCTGATACCAAGGAAAATAAGTGATTTAATTTAAATTCTATAAGGGATAGGACACAATAGTTGACCTGGGTCCAACATTTTATAGGGTAGTTGAGGGTATGAAGCCCAACTCCAAAACCATTTTGTTATATTAAACTTACTATATTTTTCATTACTTATAAACACATTTTTACCCAATACTTGAATATTAATATTTTGAACAGAATAATAAAAAATCTTTAACCTATGCATAAGACTTTGTACTATTATTAGTTCATAATATTTTAATTACAAATATCTAAATTCAAAATTTAAATACATAAATAAAAATATTGAATTCATAAAAATAAATTTAATATTACTTGTTAAATATAATATGTCCTTTCGAATTTATCATGTTCAAGAAGTTGTTTAAACTGAGTCTTTGAGGGAATCAGATGGCGGAGAGTGAAAGGGCGAAGGGGATGTCACAGGCAGAAGTTCCCATGACTAGGTGGCCGATTGATGGTAGGAGTTCACAGGATCAAGGGCAGGAAACCTTTTATGGGGGTGAAAAAGCCAAGCTAAACAAAGTCAATGGCTACCTTCCTCACAGGCAAGACAGGCTAGTATTAGTGATTCCTTCAGAAATGGTAAAAGAGGATGTGGAGTACTTAGCTTCTCATGTGCTAATCTACAAATTTCTTGGGATTCGAATCTCCCTGGTGGCCTTAGAAGCCTAGATTCACCGGTCTTGGTAGACTGAGGGAGATTTTGACATCATGCTAGCAGGTAACAGTTATTTTTTGGTTAATTTCTCTTGAATCTCTGATAGGAATTGGATTTTTGATGGAGGCCCATATTTTTATGACCAAATCGGTCTATTCATAAAACCTTGGCATGTGGGGTTTAATTCTATGGAGGATCTCCCATCACGGGTCCCAATTTGGGTCTGGCTTTCGAGGCTCCCTCTGGAGTTCTGGCATGAGGACATCCTACGATAGATTGCTGCTATGATTGGTATACCAACTACCATCGCTCACCAATCCCTGGATAAGAAGGTTATTTCTTATGCTCGCATCTGTGTGGATATTGACATAAACAATCCATTACCAGACTCTATGGAAATTTGTTTGGGCACCTCATCCTTGATACAACAAATAGACTATGAATCCATCCCCTTTCGGTGCTGAATTTACCATGTATACGGCCACTTGCAGCACCATTGTCTGCAGGGGTTCAAAGGAGTTGGTGTTGTGGAGGAGTCATTTGAGCCATAAACTACCAATGCAAATTTGAGGAAGGGACAATCTGACCCATCCTTAAATAGGAACAACCTGCCAGATCGTGGGGCAAAAGGGAAAAATTAGTTGAATACTCACACTTCAGAGCAAGGCATTTTTGACTACAATGGCCTTGACAGGGAGGGCTTCATCCCAGTTAGGCACAGAGCTAGAGGAAGAGGCCAAAAATGTACAAATTTGAACTGCCAAGGAGATGCTGGTTTTAACCATTTCAAAGCTCTAGATAACATGATCATTAAAGAAGGCATCCCTGTAGGGGTTCAGGAGGAAAATCTAGATTTAGAAGGGCAAAAAGTCACGGCCTCAACCTTCTAGGACATTGTCATTTGGCAGGCCTCAAAGGCTACTCTTGAACCTAAATTTGAAGCTCCAGTGGTTTCACCTACTTCACAAGACAAGGAAATGCGCTGGGCAGATTTGGTCAAAGATACAGGAGTGTCCAGTAAAGAGAAGGGCTCTCCTTCTGCTCTTGGATTATTGCAATAGCCTTTCAAGAAGGTCTCTTTCTCCACACTGGCTAGAGCAGGACGCAGGAAGGATCAAGACAGAATCAAACTCACAGGGGATTTACTGGTAGAATCAGGGGTGGTGAAGACCCTGGATGAACACTTTCCATAAATTACCCAATGATCATTTTGTCTTGGAATGTGAGGGGATTGAATAGCATCCCCAAACAAAAGGCTATTCACAAGTTAGTGAGTGATCATTCTCCTGATATTTTGTGTATTCAAGAGACTAAACTCTCAGTGGATTCTTTATTCACCTGTTATCCCAATTTTTAGGATGTTGGTCAGTGCCAGTGTGTTGGCGTCTTGGGGACTGCTGGGGGTCTTGCTATGTGCTGGGATCCTAGGAAAGTTTCACCAATCCATTGGATGTCCTACACCTCAGCCCTCTCAATGATTGCTTCCTCCATGGAGACTAGTGAGATGATTTTGGTCACCAATGTGTATGCCCCAGTTGATCTCCCAGGTCAGCTTAGGCTCTGGGACCACATTCAGTATGTTAGAAGCTACCATCCCTTTCTGCCTTGGATCATAGCTAGAGATTTTTATTCTATTCTCAACTTGGAGGAGAAGAGAGGAGGAATTCCCCGATTGGGACTTTCTTCAGAGCTTCTTCGACAGAGCATGGAGGATTTACATCTTTCAGATGTTAAACCCCTTAGTGGAACCTTCACATGGAACAACAGAAGGACTAGGGAAGGTAGCTATTTCAGAATGCCTGGACAAGTTTCTTGTCTCTTGTTTCTGGTAATCTAGATCTGTCTCTCTTTCTTCTAAAATTCTTGACTGGCAGGGGTCCGACCATTAGCCTATTAAGCTATCTTCTTGTTAGATTGCTGCTCCCAAGAAGCCTCCCTTCAAGTTTCAGTTGATGTGGATTTGGGAATCTTCCCTTCACGATCTAATGGCTCACTGGTGGAGGTATGGAGGTCCAAATTATGGCACAGCTATGTATTCCTTTTCTAAGAAACTTCAGTATGTTAAAATAAAATTGCAATATTGAAACAGCCATTGCTTTTGCAACCTTCACACTATGAAGAGGAGAGCTCAGGACTAGCTGGACACTAAAACCAAGAAAATTTAGGACCTTGGCTTGTCTGATGACCTTCGCTCAGCTAAGTTACATGCTTCTACAGATCTAGTGGAGTGGAAACTTCGAGAAGAGATCTTTTGGAAATAGAAGGCCCGTGTTGATTAGCTCTAGGAGGGGGAAAAGAACACAACTTTTTTCCATAACTCAGTGCAGAACTGACATAACAAGAGCTTCATCTCCTCCCTAATTATTGCAAATGGTAGGCACCTGAATTCCACCCAGGACATAACCAGGGAAGCTATTCAGTTCTACTTTGTACTCTTTTCAGTGGACGCCCCTTCGAATCAGCTAGCAGAAGATACTGTTTTATCCTGTATTCCTCCTCTTGTGACAGTAGCAATGAATGAATCCCTTATGTGGACTATCAATAGAGCTGAACTGGAGGGAGTTGTTTTTGGCATGAAGAAAGGTAAGGCCCCAGGCCCAGATGGATTCCCTATTGAATTCTTCCAGGAATTTTGGGATGTCATTAATCAAGACCTTATGGAGGTGGTCCAGGAGTCTTATTCCAACAAAGATATGCTCCAAGCTTTTAATGCTACATTTTTAGTGCTTATCTCAAAGAGAGAATAGGTTAATCAGTTGGAGTGTTTTAGACCCATTGCTCTTTGCAATGTGGTGTACAAAATCATCACTAAGCTCATTGTGGAAAGGCTTAAAGCATGCCTTCCTGTACTTATCTTTGAGGAGGAAGGAGGCTTTGTGGCAGGCAGGCAAATTTTGGATGGGGTGGTCATAGCTTCTGAAGCTATTCATTCCATGAGCACTTCACAGGAGTGGGTGATGTTTATTAAGCTTGATATGGTGAAAGCCTATGATAGGGTTAGTTGGGGATTCTTGCATAAAATTCTTGTGGCTTTTGGCTTCAACTGAGACTGGATCCACTGGGTTCTCAGCTGTGTTACAACTCCATCCTTTTCAGTTCTCATCAATGGAGCACCCTCAGAGTTGTTTGGTGTTTCTAGAGGGCTTCGCCAAGGAGACCCACTCTCCCCATATCTATTTATTATTCTGACAGAGGGCCTTGGGTGACTTATCAAGCTTCAGATTTCTCAGTGTAGGCTTCAGGGCTAGCGCTGGGGGAATGGAATACCTGCTTTGTCCCACCTCCAATTTGTTGACGATGCTTCCCTTGCGGGGAGAGCACAGATTTGAGAAGCTGAAGCTTTTTGGCTTACCCTGGACACTTATTTGGCTGTCTCTGGGTAGAAAATTAATGACCACAAGTCCTCCATTATGTTTTTCAACACCCTGGAGCCTATCCAACAGAGAATCATGGTTATTTTGAGGTTTTAGCTCCAGTCTCTTCCAATCACCTATTTAGGCATCCCTATTGTGGTGGGCAGACAGCTAAGACTCTTCTAGGAAAATGTGTTAGATAGACTAAGGCAGAAAGTTAATCATTGGACTCATAGGGGGCTTTCTACAGTGGGCAGGGTTACACTTTTGTAAGTGGTGATCTAGGCCCTCCCCATCTACCATAGCATGGTGCAGGCTACCCCAGTGTACTTCCTTAAGGAATTTGATGCTCTTTCTTACCAGTTTCTATGGAGTGGCAATCTGTAAAACTCCAAATGGAGTTTGATTAATTGGGATACAGTTTGTTAGCCAAGAAAGGCTACCGGTCTTGGGCTATGCTCGGCAATTCTAAGCAGCCAAGCTCTAGCTGCCAAACTTTACTGGCACTGGTGCTCCAGTCCAGCTCACCTTTGGGCCTGAATTCTAGCTTTCAAGTATTATCTGGGAGTTGATCTGACGGAGATCCCAAGACTTCACTTGGAGGGAGGAGGGTCGATGGTATGGGATACCCTCAAGCGTGGAGCACATCTGGTGAAGCGGAGCCTATTTTGGTTCTATAATAGGGGATCGGATGCTCTTTTCTGGAGTGACTCCTAGGATGGGTTTTCCCCCCTCTTATCTTCTCATTCACATTTGTAGCTGCTATGTGAGTCCTTGTTAGCTGTTGGGTGGAACACAGTGGGGCATTATAAGGAGGCCATTAGGATTGGCAATGCGGTGGGATTTCGGTGGAAGCAACCTTCAGACTGGCTGTTGGGTGGCCACATGGTGGAGCGATGAGAGCTCGCCCAAATCTTGGCATCAAGGGAATGTAGCTTCTTATAGGAGTGAGATGTTTTGGCCTGGGGTGGAGACCCGTCTAGAAAATATTCTGTATCTTTTGGATATCATGATTTGCAAAAGCAACTGTTTGGCGAAGTTATTGTCACCTGGGGGAAGAAGGTTTGGAACAATTACTTGTGGCCTAAATGTAACTTTTTTCTCTAGATTTTGGCATATAATAGGTGTCTTACCTAGGTCAATCTATGTAAGCAGGGCTTCCAGGGGCCATATATGTGTGTTCTCTGTTGTAGCAGTGAAGAAACCGTCTCCCACCTCTTCTTTCAGTGCCCATTTGTCAGACAGATTTGGCACCTATGGTGGGATGTGTGGACTTGCTCGTGCTGGCATGTTGCCTCCTTGACAGAATTTTGGGATAGATTGGGGAACCCTCCCTCTCGGGCCTTACTTCAAGTAACCTAGCGCATTGGTCCTTCATTTATTTTGTGGCACATATGGCTGGAAAGGAACAGGCAGATATTTTAGGGGATTAGTTCTGACCTCAGTATCTTGTGGGGAAAGATCACAAGCATGATCTTGGAGACCATCCACACCAAGTGTGAGAAGGCCATGGATTTGGGAGAGGCCGATGCTGGGATATTCAAATGCCTAACTGTCATCCTCCCTGGCAACGTTTCTGATGCCCCTTTCACCCCTGCGTGTGGATAGAGACAACCTTTATGGCTTGTCAATAGGATGGGTCGGTGGTCACCCCCAGTGGCTGGCATCCTCAAAGTCAACACAGATGGAGGATCACGGGGATATCTTGGTCTAGCAGGGGTCGGTGGAATAGGATGTGACAGCATGGGGAAGGTGTAATTTTTGTTCTCTACTAACAAAGGTGTTCAGATGAATAACATCATGGAAGCTCTTGCGATCTTAATTGCCATTCAGCAGTGTTGTTATCTTGGATGGCAAAGAATTATTTGGGAATATGATTCATAGGTTGTGGTTAATCTTCTGAATAAGCAAGATTTGGAGATGAATGATTGGCATTTGGCTGGAGTGGTGCGACAAGTACTTCAACTTTGTAATTCTTTGGAATCTGTGACTTTTATGTATATACCCCATGAATGGAATGAGGTAGCTGACTGTTTGGCCAAATGGGCCTCCGAGCACGAACCACCTTGGAACGTCTCGAATCAGAGGATGTTACCCCTTGATTTATCCCAAAAATTGGGTCAGCTTATTGACCAGGATAATACTGTGTAACTTTTCCCATTTTTAATAAGATTTTTACCCATCTTTAGTCAAAAAATAATAATATGTCCTTTCACTTAATATCAATAGTCAAAATCTTATGAAATTAGTACATGTGCAAACTTCTATACCAACTTGTCATTTATCATAACATTTTATGCCCAACTATAAATACAATTAATACTCTATATGTTTTTCCTTGAATGTTCATTGATACTCCAGTCATAATCCCTACATGATTGAAGGAAACATATAAGACTCACCAAAATATCAAATTCATATTCCAAACGTTTCAAAAATAACTTGTCATATAAAACTAATGTCGATATTATTGTATTTCAATTTTCATTCTACCCAATTTTAATGCATAGTCATTCTACATTGATTCATATAAGATGAAGCTATACAAAATATATTCTACTATTGTTAGGTTTTACACAATTGAGCATGAAAATGTGAATAGGCTTAAAATGTTTGTTCAAAAATAATTATTTCTCACAGATGTGTGAATATTTCTATGAAGTATTAAATTTTAGTAATTTTAGTTTAATTAATTTTATGGTTTATGTCTAATTATTGAGATTATATATACCTATCAATTTGCACTCTTAATTTTCAATATCAACTTACAATGGTATTTTTCAACATAATTAATAATTAAATTTTGTCTAGCCATTGTTACTTATAGGTGAGTTTGTTTTTATATTACCACGGCTATGAATCTATAGTTATTGTAGTTTATTTCTATGTAGTCAACTCTTGAATCATTGGGAATGAGTATTTATGTCTTATAAATTTTTTTGACCATTTAAAGTTAACTTATGTAAATAGGTGGCATGAATACAAATAAATATAAAAAATCTTAAAGTTGCATCCATGAAAATGATCCCTTTTACAATATTATTCATTCTTAATAAATTAAAATTAATTAAATATAAAAATGAAATAATTAACTCTACATAATAAGAGACTTTGGATCATGACTTGTACCTATTCAACCACATAGTTATAACCTATAATCTCATAGTAATGAAAAAAATGTTGAAATATTCAATCCATAATAATTTTCACTTTAATGTGCCATCACATTGAGGGAAAGTGCAGACTTGATATCACTGAAAAAATCCTTGAAGGATTTAATTTACTAATAGGATCCATTCAAAGTCACACTTTAATATTGAAGATTATTTACAAAATCCTTTATTAAAGGACAAATTTTATTGGTCTTTTTAGCCAATAAAAAAATGTTCTCATCCTCAACATATTTAGTAATAATAAAGGATTGTAAACAGAGAGACCTGAATGAGGTTAATCCAACCATATCATTAACAAAATCATCATAGCCACCAATGACACATGTTAACTTCAAATGTCCATTACATTTTCTATTACCACTTTATCATAATTTCAAAAGAGAATAAACCTAAAATCCTAAAAATAACCATTAATCTAAGTCCTTGTGTGAATATGTACTTATTCCCTATGATTCATAGATTGACAACACTACATTGAATTGTAGTTACTATAGTATGAGAAATCACAAAAAGATTCACACACTTATAATAACATATATTTTTTAACAAAAATTCCAATCCATACTCCTATTTTTTAAACTATTTTCCTGATTGCCTTAGTGAGGTATGAAAAACCTACATTGCAAGTACCGAGACCTAAAAAATAGACAACTAAACACCAATTACAAATTAATTTT
The DNA here is from genome assembly GCA_037957365.1 of Torreya grandis. Taxonomy (NCBI): domain Eukaryota; kingdom Viridiplantae; phylum Streptophyta; class Pinopsida; order Cupressales; family Taxaceae; genus Torreya; species Torreya grandis. The sequence goes on along the minus strand of JARHVA010000422.1, from coordinate 4,611,624 downwards.
GGATATGGATAGGAAAAGAGATGACATAGAAGATAAGAGAGTAAGTAGGTGTTTGGTATTATTTTAGGGTGAAATAGACAAGCATGGGAAAAATGATTGTGAAGTGGTGGGTATTACGTATAGGGTGGCAAGATAGCCTTAGTGAGGTATAAAATCCCACACCTATAATTAGTGATGACAATCCAAGCATTAATGAAATAAATAGGAATGATTCAAACATTACACAACCTTTAAAACTTTTAAGTCAAAAGAACTCATTCTAAAAAATTCAAAGATCTTTTACACTAAAATTGACTATAGTTTAAAAATCCATGGAATGATGGAAAGAGAATTAAAAAAAATATTTTATTTTAAATAAACATTTGAATCCATATAAGCATTTATCAAATGATTTGGGTCATAGCCTTAGTAAGGTATGAAAAACCTCACTTGTATATAGTAATGGAAACCAATACCAAGCACTCATGAAACATTTAATGCTCTTATAATAATCTCATGTCCGAAAACCTTCATCTCCTCTTATATTCAATAGTAGTGCATAATTAATGTGATGGACCAATGGGGATTAATGCATAGATGAAGGTGTGATAAGATCAACTACACAGATCAACTATACTAAAATTAACCAAAGTTTAAGAATATGAGGAATGATTTCAACCAAACAAATAAAATTATTTAATTTTTAACAAACATTTGAAGCCATATTAGAATATTTTTAATGATTTGGGTTAGAGATTTAGTGAGGTATAATAAACCTCCCCTATGTATAATGATGGTAACTTATGGAAAGAAGTAATGAGGTGTCTAATACTCTTTCAAAAATCTCATCTCCCATTCTCTCCATCTCCTCTTCCATTCAAAATCATTATGCTTGAAAATTGATGTCCTGACAGAGATGAATGGAGGGATGAAGGTGCAAGAAGTTCACCTACATAGAATTATTAGAGTAAATTTAAGTACAGTTTAAGAATGTGATTAATAATAGAAAGCAAAAAAACATTATTTAATTTTCAACAAACATTCAAAGCCATAATATACTATTTTAACAATTTGGGTCACAACCTTAGTGATGTATAAAAAACCTCACCTGTATACACTAATGGAAATTAATGACAAATAGTCATGTAGTGGCTACTACTCTTCCAATCATCTCATCTCTCAAACTCTCCATCTCCTATTATCTTCAACATCAATGTGCATGTAAGGTGATGGCCTGATGGGGATGAAGGTAAGTAAAGGTAGGCATCAAATAGTAAGGTGATCAACAAATTAAATGCATGATAGTGAGTAATAACTACAAGGTGGTGAGGCATTATTGACTTGTCACTTCGAATCAGGTGTAATCATTCCATGGGATACATACTATCAACCAAAGTTTAAATTCCCAAATTTTAGTGTCATATCCATTTTTTTAGGTGATTTTATGATTGTTGATTATTTAGACCTCCAAAATGGCAACATAACAGCCCTTTGCGTGGAAATCAAAACCATGGGTCTATATTAAAGTTGACCAAATTTGACTATGTAGGTCAAATTGGGACCCCTATAGGTAAAAAAATATTACTTTTATGTGTTTTAATGGTATAATATATATGTATAAATGTGTATCATAGATCATTCAGTATGATTTCATTTTATATTATCCTTGGTCATTAGTCATTTTAATCCTTATATCATTTTGGGGTCAAAATAGGGCATTAAATGAGTTGTACAACCTCCTATAGAAGTAATAAAGTATAATAAGGGTTATTTAACATGAAATGTGTCTTATTATACCTTAATCAATTATTCATAACTAAAATTGATAGATTACTTAGAAGAAAGAGTAGTTTTCTTAGGAAAAAAGGAGAGTTTGGTACTTGTATGACCTATGAGAGATTTTTTCATGTGGGATAAAGTTTTAATATGAATATTAATCTTCCTCAGGTTCATATACACACTTAAAATTCTATATAAGTTCCATTTTATGTCTAAAACCATTCTATTCCTTTTTTACCCTTATAGATACACAAAACCAGTCTTAAGGTTTGTGCTTGGTATGGATAGTTGGTGAAATTCCAAGTAAAATGCCTTTGGGAGGTGAAATTAAAATAAAATATATTTATTTTCTTAATAATATTTTGAATAATGGTGGTCTGTCATTTATGAACCATCCTCATGAAGTTGACTGTATTTTTTTTCTTGCTAATCTATGTACCCTATAGGTTATGCTCCATTTTGGACAAGTTTATAGGAACCAATTAGTGATGTTTACTTTAAAGGATGTTGGATATATTATTATATTTCATCCATGATTATTTTTATGTTTCATGGTGTTTTAGTAAGTAAATCATCTCAAGTTTGTAGATTAGTCTCATTTGGGACGACAAACAAGTTTTCGCTATCTACATAATTTTTCATGATTTAGAAATGGTTTTAGAGGGATTATAGAAGTTAATAAACATGTATTAAATGTATTATTTTTAACATCCTCTTTAAATTTTATTCTTTAAGGTATATTCTCTATGAACGTACAGCCATATGTAACTTACCAGTCAGGCAGCCATTAATGAATGTGTATAAATGCCATAAAGGAGTAAAATCATATTGAAATGGATGTTTGAATTTGGTTTAAATAACATGATAATTACAAGCACCCAATTATATAATTTAATAAGTGTATTTTTGGTTAGTCACTTAATTTCTTGTGTAGCATGCATCTAGTTAGAAGTCATCAACTTATTTGGTATATCACCTCCGTTAGGATAGTTTGATTTTTGTTTTATCTCTCCCTTCCCCCTATAATGTTTAGGTGTATTAGTGATAAAAGGTGTTACATCAAGGAATCTATCACTATCAAGAGATTCAACTCATCCTTAGGCTACCCACAAGCCTAGAGGTGTTTCAATTGTGCCACTTGGATGAGGAGAGTTGAGACATCTCCTCAGAGGGTGAAAATACAAGTGACAAAAATTACCATGTTAGATGTTTAAAATATATAATTGTAAATTAAACACACTAAGATATCTATTGATGTAATGTTTGTGTGTTGATGTGGCATGATTTAGGATCCAAGTAAGTACCAAGATAAGGTGCATAACCATTCGATCATCTCCCTTATTATCTTTATCAAATCTCTCCTTCTCAGTTTATTTTGTGTTGTTATAGTTAAATTATTATTAATGAATGATTTTTTTCTACTCTTATAATGAAACTCTTATTGAAGAATGATTATGTTGCTAGTATGATGAAACTATTGATGAAAAAGATTCTTTGTGCATTATTCTCATACCTTTTTAAAAAATCAAAATGAAATGAAGTAAAATAGAAATGATAAAAATAATGAGTTAAAGATTCTTATATCCAAATGGTAGGGTTCCTTTAAGGTTATAAGATCTATGTTGGAGAGGCTTATTAACCAAATATTTTGATATAATCTTCTTATTTCATTTTGCTTGTCATTTTAATTCTTATTCAGTTAAGTGGAAAAAATATTTTAATAATAGGATTATTTATTTAAATTAAATTAATATTTTATGAATTTATGAAAATTTTATTTTTGGAGAATTTTTTTAAGCAACTATTTAATTTGAGAATGTGGCATTTTAATTTTTTTTTTAAACCACGATTTTATGGGTGTTTTTGAAACAAGTTTTTATTTATATATTGGTTAGTTATGGCTTGTTACTTACTTTTTTAATTTATTACATTAATATAGATTATTATTTTTATAAATACATTAACTCCATAAACCTTTACTATCCTTAATCTGTTGTTCATTATAGACATAAGACGATCTTACTCTATTGATGTGTCAAGTCTCTTCAATGGAGATGTAAATGTTAGAATTTTTTTGAGGTTCTTTAACAACAAATTTATGGGTTAAGGCATATGCTCCTAATTTTATTCCATTTTGTGCTTTGTAAACATTTTTTTCATTTATGTCAACTTTAAATCACATTATCTTGGTAATGGAATTTTATTATTCATTTGATCACTGACATTTAATCATACGGGTAACTTCTTACAATGTGACATCACATATATTCTTGGAAAAAAATTCTAGGTTTTTTATGGGTGTTATAGAATTGGAATTCACTTTATAGTCTCTAATTTATTTTTCTATTCATTTGATAGTTGCTTCTTCTTCTCTAGATGGCACTAAGAGCCATTTATTTGATAGCAATAATAATCGGAAGGCTTATACTCTTGATTTCTAACTTAGCCATATGTTCAAACTTGGAATAAAATATGTAAGCTTATCCAATTGAATAGTTATGTAGGAAATCTATATTTTAATGGATGTGGAATCTCAACATTGACCTATACTTCAAAATAAGGTTTTTCTCTAAATCTAAAACACTTAGTTTGGATACCAAACTATGAAAGCTAACATTTTATTAAATAAACTAATATTTTTCATAATATAATTAATATAAATATATGTACTTATAATCAAAGTTACAAACAATATAATAGGTTTATTTAACTATTTCTATAAATCCATTACATGTATCTAGATATATGTCTAAGTTAATTTCATACTCACAATTTTATTTTGGAGTGAAGAAGTTCCTAAACCATTTCATTAATAATGACGAAACTTTAATAACAATGCATGCAGTATTATACAACATAGATGTGCTCCTAAGTTGGACTAATGGTGAAGAACATGTGCTAGTAAAATAGAAGTCACAGGTTATAATCTTACAGGGGGTAAGGTATGCACACCTTCATGAAAAGTCTCTAAATTAAATGGGTTAACTAGCTCAGTCTTCAATGCATTGTGGGTTACAACATGGATTGAAACTTGTGTTCAATGTGACAAAGCAAGTCCATAGTCCATGGCTAGATATACCATTCACCACTAGTTTAGGATTTTTGATTACAAAAAATTTCAATACCCAACACTTTAACTATTAGATGTAGAGGGGTTGGTGAAGTTGGTTGGTTGTGCCCAGTCCTAGCCAAGTTCAAAACTCACAAGGTGTTTATAGGTCAGATGTGGGAATTTGATTTTACTTAATGGTTTCAAAGTGATCAAGTGGTAGCCATTTATATTGGTTTCATATCTCTTGGGGACTGGTATCAATAAAAAATTATACTAATTAGATAAGTTATTAATGACATATTATGAAAAAAATTAGTTTAAGCCATTTACCTAGGGCATCTACATCTATTTTACTTTCAAACATAGGGATATCTATATTGGATTTCATCATGTATCACATTTGACCACCAAAGATATGATGTGAATTTGTCATGTTTGAATGATTTTGCTTCTTGATAATTAGTGACAAATTATCAACACAATTTTCCATTTCATTTCAATGGTCTTATTAATTTAATCTATGTTGTCTTTGTAATAAATCCTATATCAATTTTAGTTAAATGTATAAGGTTATAATCATTAAGAATTTCATTTTCATCTACGGATGTGTAGGAGGGTATAATGAAGGGCCACTAGTCTCAAGCCATATAACTTGATTTATTTAGACCTAGTTAGAATACCCCAAAAAAAGTGTAGATACTAAAAAAATCCACTAAAAAATGACACGAAGTGTGTATACTTTGATACCACTAATTTAGGGATTAATAAGAGACCCAATGAAAAACATAGTTAAATAGATTTGATGGGGTTATTTGTGAAATTTATTCATCAATGATAGAATTATAAACATGCATAGTTTAGACACACATGAAATGTAGATAAGACAAGTGACAACCAATTTATAAATGTAATATCGAAAAGTTATTATTATAATTTTTAAAAAATATCTAAGAGATCAGATGTATGGTGCATATGCACTCCATAAATTCATTCCTATCTTTATTTTCTGTTTTAAAAATAATAGAAGAAAATGTTAATATAAATAGTAAAGACACACATTATCGGTTGAACCATTGTAACGGTTGATAAAAAATGCTTCATAACAGATTATTACAATGACATCATAAACTACCATTAAAAATATATTGTGTGCTAAAATATTTACATTACAATTTTTATGAGGTAAACTTGAAAAATAATTAGATATTTCAGATTAGAACATGGTATTAAACTAGATTTTGTATCTTCTCATGTTAAAACAAGGCTAGATGAATAAAATCCAATAATTACAATAAGGTCTAATGAGTTGAATCCTTGTGGATCAATGATATGGATATAGATCACTTCTTTGTTTAAGGATTCCAAAGCTTGTATCCTTTCACAACAATCTTATACCCAATAATGATGCACTTCATATGCTTAAATTCAAGTTTTAATCTTTCATTCTTTGGGAAGTGACAGTTTGATTTCAAACTAAAAAGTCATGAGTCTCATACACATGGATTTGTACAAATACATGTTTATTGAGGAGTTTGATCCACCAAAGTTGATGTAGGTGATCTACTGACAGGGTAACAAAAGATATCCACTACTTCATCTTTAGACTTATGCTCTAACTATGCACCAATTAGCATACTTCAGGCCTTGCCCGTTAATGTCATGTTCACCTTCTATACAACTAAATTATGTTTTTGTGTATATGGAGTTATCTTTTACATTTGAATATTGTTATGCATGTATAATTAATATGAACTCATTAATGTAGTAATCACCCTTATTTCTTTAGGTTTTCTTTTTACCACTATGTGGTTTTACATACATAGTCTAGTTAGCTTTCTTAGGTTAATAATAGGTCATTAGGGTAAATGTAATTTAAGTCATTTTCAAATTGTGAGTCAAGTTAGTTACCATTTTGGGTGACCTAATTCCTCATTGTATAATGTATTTTTATATGTAATTTTTGGATAATTAATATTAATGTAACTTTTATTATGGAGAGACACGTCTTCCTCTTGTGAGTTGTTCTTAATATATCCCTAATCCATATAGATTCTTTCTCATGAATTCAACCCTATCTAGTTGATCCTCGATTGTAGACCACTCTAACATGGTATCAGATCTATGTTAGTATATGAATCCATCAATTATATTTTAAGATCTTATATTATTGCTTGTTCTAGATTTTTATTGATTTTAATTTTCTAAGATTTTGAGGGGTTTCTCATAAATCCATGAAAATATGCATGCCCAAAGTATCTAAGAGAAAAATGAATAGCTAAGTTGGATTTATAAGGTGATAAAAGCCTAAGAATGACTATAAACATGACCTAGTTTCATGATAGTCTATTTTTATAGTTTTTGGAGGGTTTCAAGGTCATTTTTTAAATCTAGAAAAATATGTACTGTTAGGTGGATTTGACGAAAAAAATTAAATATACTTTTGGGTTTGTCAAGAAATAAAGTGGGTCACTTTCATATTTTGGAGAAAATTTACATAATCTAGATTTTTTTATTTTTTTTCAAATCAATGGGATTCTGACCCCCTATATGTAGTTTTGGTGGTTGGAAAATTTTTGGGTCTTTTCACACACAATTTTCAGATATCAATAACCCTACCTAAATCACTAGTACATCCCACAACATCTACCAATATACCTCATAGACTCTGATAGCCTTGTTTTCAACATGCAACCCTAACAAATCTTGAAAACCTTGTTTGCACACCAAGTAGATATTGATGGTCATGCTATAAAATCCTACATATTTTGATAATAAATGTTAAATCAAACTCTATATACTTTGATACCTTTGCACACAAACTAGTTGAAATATAATCCAAGTCTTATCATAGTGAACTATTTATTAACTAATTTACACTTTGTGATGTGTGTGAGACTTTCAAATTTAAACTCGTGAATGTTGACACTATTCATTTAGAAAATATAATAATTTTTTGGATGATGTCACTTTCACATCAGTCAAAGTGAGAAGGGAGAGCATAGAAAGTGGTTCTTAGCCTTGGTCACATGAGAGTTAAGGCCTTGGTCACTTCCAACCCAAAATTGCTTAATTTTTTCTCCAAAAATGTATAAGTATTTTTTGTGGGAAGTTGATTCCAAAAAAATATCAACAAACATTTTCAACCAAAAAAAAATTATTTTTTGCAAAGTAGAGATTTCCCTTGCCATCTAAAACTTCAGACATACATAATTTCAGTGTGCTACTCCTTTTGAGGTGCTATTTTTTTGAAATTGTGAGTTTTTTCAAGATCTACAAATTGGTAATTTTATCATGTATTATAAACTTTAATCTCTTCATATTAATTAGGTTTCATATTCATAGTATTTTAACACAAGCAGTCCAACACATACTTCCTTTAAACACCATAGATCTAAGTTCTATTATGATTCTTACATCATTCATCTATCACAAGTGGAAAGTCAAAGTGAAAATAATTTTGAAGAGCAAAGGATTAGACTGAATAAAAATGGATAAATGAAAAAAAATGACACCTAAAGTAGAGAAGGAGAAGTGGTACAATAGAGATGAAGAAGCCTATGATCTTCTATGTCTATCTATGTATCCCAAATTACTTTTTCATATTGAATCTAGCACTAGTTCTAATGAAGTCGGTTCCAAAATATAAAAATTATTTTAGAAGTAGGACATAAAAAGGGGTCATGAATTGGAGAACAATTTCATTAGTTTGAACCTAATTAATTTTAATACTATACAAGACTACTTCAAAAAGTTAAAATCACTCAGGTTGTAGTTGAAAGTGTGCAACATTGATAAAAATGATGATCAAGTGATTCTTTCCATCCTTTCTAAATTTATTTTCAACTATTTTCCTTCATTTGTACCTTCCATGCCACCGAACATACCCTTGGAGCTACATGGACCATGTCATCCTTAGATGACTTTGTTGTTTACTTGACTTAGGTGTAAGACAAGCTCAATCAAATAGGTACACTGAAGTCATCTAAATCACATGCCTTAATTATGAGTCATGACAATCATAAGGCTTTTGGTACTAAGGATAAAAAAATTAAACAAGAAGGATCTATATCAAAAAAGGGTAAAAAATGTGATGTTAAGTCCAATGCATCAAAAGAGTACTCTTCAGAGGGGAAACCTAAGAAAGAGTTACTCACATGTGGATATGACAAGATATATGAGCATGATGAATAAAAATGCATAAATAAACAGGTTGACCAACTGACAAAAATATTTGAGAAGCATAATATCAATGTCCCTAATTATTTCAATCAGACTTCATCAGCACAGTAGTCTTCTAAGGCCAAATATAGTAAGAAGGGAAAAGATAAGGTCAAAGCACTTGTTATAGTTTCATCCCAGTATTCCACATGGCTTATTGATTCTAGTACATCATACCACAAGGATTCATCACATGACATGTTCTCATCCTTGGAGCCTTGGTCTATGCCTTCCATATTATTGGGTGACAATACTTCCATAAGACTTAGTGGGAGTGGATCTATTGAAGTGAATGACGGGACATTTCATGATGTGCTCCATATTTATCCATCAATCTCATATCTATCTATCATATCGCTCACATCGGTTTGGTTAAGATAATTGAGTTCACACCCAATTCTGTGGTCACTAGGGAAGCAAATAGTGGATGAGAAAACTAATTTTCCTAGTAGCATACATTGGTGGCTTCATGGATTTGTAACTTACTATGAATGTTGAGTTCAATAATCATCATGAAACCCAAAACACCTTACCATGAATTTTTCTCTAGGTAAACTTTTTTGACTTCTACTTTCATCTATAAATGTACCTATAAAAGGCAAAGCTAAATACAAGTATAAAAATGTATTGTCAAGATCAAATCCCACCAAATTCTAGTGCATATACCATTCGAATAATAAAATGAGAGAAAAATCCCTAATTTTTTTAATAATGAAAATTTGCTTATGTTATGGTGAAATGAGGTTATTTGCATGCTTAATCTAGCTTTAAACTCTAAAAATCCTAATTGAGCTTACCCTCACAATAGCTTACCAAGCAAAATTTGATTACATATAGGAAAAAACTCTAAAACCAACCTCATAGTGATTACTCCCATTGATATTTCTCTAATAGCTCCAATATTTGATTTAGAATTTGGATCCCATCTATTTCCACCGATGACAATTTACTAAATTTGATAACCAATTTTTATATATTTTCAACTCACGACCAAACTCAGCAATATCCAACTCGCCAATCCAACCACATCCAAAGTAATTACTATCCAAATCAACCTATATGAAAGTAGAAATCCAGCAATCGAGATACATGTAATTTTTGTCTTTAGCACCAACCTCATAATAACATCTAAATGTCCTGAGATCAAAATAACATACATTAAATTTCATTTATTAAAATCATAAAACCATGTAAAAAAATAATATATGTTTGATTTTCTTAATATTACCGGAAATTGCATATTCATTCTGTAGTTGCTAGTTAAACTTTAAAAGACATTAAGGAATAATACATATTAAAGTACTAACTTGAAGAGACTGATACATCACATATTTCATCCATTACAAACCCTGTTGCACAAATGAAACTCTAAGCATAAAAAATAATCCCTCAGATCCTAATGTAACTAAATAAAACCAACCCCGATTTTCAGTGTTAAAAGAACAAGAAACAAAAAGGAAATCATCACATATCAGTGTCCAAAAAAAAAAAAAACATGCGCATCTACCATTGAAAATTGAAAAAACAATAAAACAGGAATTGAAGGAAAAAACATAGGATTCTACTTAATTTTCATATTTCCACAAGACTATTTTCATCTAGAAGAATAAGTGGGTTGGGAAGGAATGATTTCTATTTGTGAGTAAAGGATAATGAAGCATGATAAACAAGTATACCATGTATAGTAAAGGCACCAAGTTACAAGATAAGAAACGGTTTGATTAGCTAGAACGAACGAAACAAATCCAGGTGTACTGATTTTGATTCCTATTGAAAGGAAGAAAATAATAACTCAAATACAACTAACACTTTTAAATTTAAAATGGAACAAGGAAAACTATTATCAGCCTTTGATGATCAAAATTTCACAAACGGTAGATTGGAAAGATGACATGAGGCAGATATAGCAAATAAAACATTGACTTTTGGTACAATTAGCTAGTGTCTAATCATAACTCAATATTCTTTTTTTTTTTAAATACACAGAAATGAGTGTTTGAACAAAATGTTTAGTACAACAAATAATTGTAATGTTAGTTTTTAAAAATGAAAAAAATCGCATCTCCAATTATAATATTTTTTTATAGGCCCATATTCACGTCTTGCCTTTTATGCCAATGAATTCTTACCAGATTTGATCAAATTTGTTACGTATATTCCTTCATGTTCTGATGCCTCACCAAAAATAAAGACCATCAATACTGATTTTCTTGTACATCAGATATATTTTGGCATTAATTTTGGTTTCTATTCTTTTTTTTCCATTATACATTCAACAAATGCATATGGTCCTTAATTTATTTACTGTGAATTTTCCTTTAATCTCTTTTCATCTACCACGATACTGTGCATGTGGAACAACATTGAATTTAATTAGGCTCTTCATGGTTGGAAGGCAAACCAAAATGTGATAAACACCATGGCTAGAAGTACAACGTGTTACAAGAGAGAAAATATGAATAGTGTCATTTCCCAACCCTTGATTAGTACAATTTTTGGACTAGTATGACATAAAAGACAAAATTCAAATGAACTTCTGAAAAATAGTGTTCTATAGATATACTTAGAGATATGGAACTATCATAGATTCATGTTCAGTGGAAACATCTGCCCAAATGTCCTCCATGGCCCGTAAAATAATTCCCCAGATTGAACAAGTGTGAATGATTTTTATGTACCTGTCTCGCCAGATGCCATGACAGTTCCACTTTACCTTTCCAATGCACTCTGCACCAAAAGATTATCAATCAATTGATTGCACGAAAATAATACTGAAACTAAAAAATAAACATATATGCAAATTTTAACCGCTCATGATGTGTCCAAAACCTCAAAGAAATAGCTATTAATTCATTATTCTGCGTACAATCAAAATGAAGAGATCAAAAAATTCGTACTTTATTGTATGTTTAACCTTAAAAACCTAGAGGGGGATTTAAGCGATCAAGGCATGAGTAGAGTGACATGATAGAATGAAATAACCCAACCAAGTTCTGTATGCAAAATATTTCAAGTTTCATAAACATGTCGTCAAACAGTTTTTATGTCACTGCTCTGAGTTTGTTTTCAGCTACTTTCCAGGTAGGTGATAAATGTTTATGCAAAATACATGAAGTATAATTGTTCCCACAAGAATCTTTACTTCATAATAACAAATATTACAAATGGGGAATACACTGATGAATTTGATGCTAATATATGTCTCTGGTAGACTCTTTCAGATAAACAATATTTGATAGCGTATATCAGAATTCATGAACCATTACATAAATGAATTATATCTGACCTGGAAATTGTCCAAGTATGATTCCCAGTCCTCCAAAATACAGTTCTGAGCATTTACAAACAAAATCGATAGTTTTGGAGAAGTGAGGGCACCTTACAGATGTTAGAAACTCAAGTTAGTTAGAGATAATTTCTCCCACCTCCACTCATGCATGCACGCTGTTAAGCATCAGTTAGTAAACTGACAGTTAGAATTGAGTTAGTTAACAATCAGTTAGATAAGATTTTGTTTGAACAAGCAGTTAGTTAAGTAGTTAAAGCTAATAATAAATGAGTCTATTTTCAGTTATTGTTTAGATTTTAAATCTATAAAAGGACGCTTGGGCACACAATGTAATAATGAAAATTTGAAGATTAATAAAAATCTATTTTCTTCAAGAAATTGATGTAGCAATTGTTCAGTTCTTGTTTAGTGATTAGAGTTCTTGTTTTTGCTCTCTAATTGGCCTACAAAATTGGTATCAGAGCCAGAAACAAGAAAAAGCCAGCAGGAGAGGCATCCAGCAAGAAAAGAGATCCCTGACCAGGTTAGAGAGCATACAGTCAGAATTTGAAGCGCCTGGTTGGAAGCTCAGGCGCAGTCAACCCAGGCAAAGCAAGCGCAGTCAGGTCGACACACAGTAGTCAAGAAGCAGAGTTAAAAAAATAAAAAATAAAAATGAGCGTAGTCAACCCAATCTAAGCGGTCAAGGCAGAGCCGTGGGATAGATGAAGCGCAGCTGATCAAAGAAAAGAGGCGACGCAGCAACAGCAGGTCGCGTGGAGAGAAGCGCAGGCACTCACATCCGCAGCAGTAGACAGTTGGACGCACCAGAAGTCCAGCGATAGTCAAAGCAAAAACAATACAAGGCGGCCATCCAGCAGACCGTAGGGATCGCGTAGAGAAGCTGCTGCAGCAACAAACTCATTAGAGGTAAGTCGTTGAATAATTGCGCAGCTGGCAGAAGGTGTTTGAAACCGCAGCCAGCAGGAAGTCGCATAGCAAGGAAGACACGGTCGAGTGACGTGGAAGACTTGCAGTCAAATCGTAGGTTAGAAAGCGTAGTCAACCTCAAAAAAAATCGCCCAGTCAGCAGATCGCAACAGTTAAGCGAAGCACATGAAAAGTGCAGGTTATAAGACAAGCGCCCAGCGGCACATGCAGAATTGGTAGCCGTATAAGGTGTTGTTAAAGAATTATTTTTAGCCGTGAAGCATACCAAGCAAAGCTCACCCAGCGTTGGAAAAGTGAAAAGTGTGGACATAGCACTTAGTTCGAGAAGCGTACCCGAGTTTTACAATAATCAATTGTCATGGCAGCGAACAACAGTATTTCACAGCTTCAAATTCTCATTTTCGATGGTAAGAATTACGATTTTTCGGCAATTAAGATGAGAACTTTATTTTGCTCACAAGATGTATGGGATTTGGTAGAAAGTGGTTTTGTAGAACCGCAAGACGAGGCAGCCCATCTGGCGTTAAATCAAGCACAAAAGGACCACCTTAAAGAGAACAGAAAGAAAGATGCAAAAGCTTTATTTATAATCCAACAGGGATTGGATGAATCTATATTTTCTAGAGTTGCAGCAGTAACGCGATCCAGAGAGGCATGGAAAATCCTGGAGACCACTTATAGAGGTAATACGAAGGTAAAAATTGCTAAATTGCAATCTCTAAGAAGAACTTTTGAAAATTTGCAAATGAATGAATCAGAATCAATAGATCAGTTTATGGGTCAAGTTTTGAATATAGTGAATCAGATTAGATCTAATGGAGAAACTATGACAGATCAGAAGATTATAAAGTACTCAGATGTTTACCCAGTAAATTTGATGCTATAGTTGTAGCTATTGAAGAAACTAAGGATTTGGAGCAATTATCTGTAGATGAATTAATGGGTTCTTTGTTAACACATGAATCCAGAATGAATAGAAATAACTCTTCGCTTGAGAATGCATTCAAGTCACAGGTATCAGTTGGCAGAGGAAGAGGAAGAGCCAGGTCAAGCTTCAGAGGAAGAGGCAGAGGCAGTATGGAAAGAACAATTCAGATGAATGTGAAAATAGTAATCAAAACTACAGTAGTAGAGGAAACTACAGCAACAGAGGACGTGGTCACAACCACTCACAGCAAGGTTCTCAAAGGTTTGATAAATCTAATGTTCAATGTTATTACTGCAAGAAATATGGTCATTATGCTAGTGACTGCAGAAATAAACCAGGATATGTGTACAAACAGAATGCTAATTACATAGGTGAATCTAGTTCTAATTTCGAAAGCATGTTTCTTACTTGTAATGTTACTCAAGAAAAAGCTAAAAATATTTGGTTTTTAGATAGTGGATGCAGTAATCATATGACAGAAAATAAAGAATTTTTTACTAGTCTTGATGATTTTGTAAGATCAAAAGTGAAACTAGGAAATGATATCACAGTAGATGTCATGGGTAAAGGTGTCATAAATGTTTTGGCCAAGAATGGTGAAAAAAGATTTATACCTGATGTTTATTTTGTACCTAGACTAAAACATAATCTTTTGAGTGTTGGCCAGTTAGTGCAGAAAGGTTACAGAGTATCTTTTATGGATAATGTCTGCACAATATTGGACAAGGTTCCAAGTGACAGGTTGATAGGAAAAGTGGAGATGACCAAGAATCGCATGTTCCCTCTTCATATTCAGTGCATCCAAGGAAAAGAGGAAGCACACTTCAAATCCATACAGCTAGATCAATTATGGCTATGGCACTTAAGGTATGGACATTTACATTTTGGAGCTTTAAATTTGTTACAGAAGAAAAATATGGTGAAGGGTTTACCACCAATAGAACAGCTAGAAAGTTCATGTGACAGTTGTATTTTGGCAAAACAGCATAGAGAGAGTTTTCTAGTAGGAGGCTCATATAGAGCTAAGGTAATATTGGAGTTAGTCCATAGTGATTTATGTGGACCAATGCAAACTCCATCATTTGGAGGTAGTACTTATTTTCTAACATTCATTGATGACTTTAGCAGAAAGACTTGGATCTACTTTCTCAAAAACAAATCTGAAGTATTTGGAAAGTTTAAAGAATTCAAGGCAATGGTTGAAAAGTAGAGTAGCCGATATATCAAGGTACTCAGATCTGATAGAGATAGTGAATATATGTCTAATCAATTTCAAGATTTTTGCAGATATCATGAAATCGAAAGACAGTTGACTACAAGGTACACACCACAGCAGAATGGTGTAGCAGAAAGAAAGAACAGAACAATCATGGAAATGACAAGAAGCATGTTGAAAGCTAAACACTTGTCAAATGAATATTGAGCAGAAGAAGTAGCCTGTGCAGTGTATATTCTGAATAGAAGCCCATCAAAGAGTGTCAGAGATCGAATTTCACAAGAAGCATGGAGTGGTAAGAAATATAGTGTATATCATTTCAGAATTTTTGGTTGTGTAGCATATTCTCTTATACCATCTAAATTGAGAAAGAAACTTGATGATAGAGGTGAGAAATGCATTTTTATTGGCTATTCTGAAGAATCAAAGGCATACAAGTTATATAACCCAATTTCAAAGCAAGTGATTATTAGCAGGGATGTTGAATTTAAGGAAGCAGAAGCATGGGATGGTAGCACCATCATTGTTGGGGCACCAATTCCACAGGATGAAGAAGTTTTTGAAGAAGAACAAAATTTGTAAGGTGGACAATCCTCTCCACAAGCAGGCACAAGCACTCTAGTAAGAACCCCCAGGAGGTTTGAACAAGGTGAATCTAATCATGCAGGTCACCCTACTCCAAATTCACAAGTGATGAATCAGATCCAACTCTTGCTACTTTAAGAGCAAGATTTAAAGGTAAGAAGATGAGAAGTTTAAATGAGATTTATAATCAAGAAGAAGAGAAATTAGATTTAGTTTCAAATTTTGCTCTTTTCACTCATGACCCTATGTCTTCTGAAGAAGCAGTTAATGAGGAACATTGGCTAAAAGCAATGGATGAAGAGTTGAATGCTATTGAAAGAAATCAGACATGGGATCTAACTACTCTACCTGAAGGTAAGGATTGTATTGGAGTCAAATGGGTTTATAAGACTAATTTTGATGCAGATGGAAATGTTGAAAAGCACAAGGCAAGGTCAGTTGCAAAAGGTTTTGCACAAGAACATGGAGTTGACTATAATGAAACATTTGCACCAATTGCTAGACTAGACACTGTAAGAATGGTATTATCCATAGCTGCTCAAAATAATTGGTATGTATATCAAATGGATGTAAAATCAGCTTTTTTGAATGGATTTCTAGATGAAGAAGTATATGTGAAACATCTCACAGGTTATGAAGTTCAAGGACATGAAGAAAAAGTTTACAGATTGAAGAAAGCTCTTTATGGTCTTAAGCAAGCACCAAGAGCATGGTATAGCAGGATAGATTCTTATATGATAAGCAAAGGATTCAGCAGAAGCGATAGTGAGCCTACTTTGTACACAAAAATCAGCAAAGAAGGTCAAATTTTAATTGTGTGTTTATATGTTGATGATTTGATTTTTTCTGAAAATTTGTCTGTAGACACTTTTAAATCAGCAATGAAGAATGAATTTGAAATGACAGATTTGGAATTAATGAAGTATTTTTTGGGAATAGAAGTTGAACAATCAGATAAAAGAATTTTTTTCTAGTCAAACTAAGTATGCAAAGGATGTGTTAAAGAGATTTAGGATGCTGAATTGTAAACCAACACCTACACCAGTTGCTACAGGGACTAAACTTAACAAAGAAGACCAAGGGTCTAATGTTGATTCCACAACATTCAAAAGGCTAGTTGGTAGTTTGATGTATCTTACAGCTACTAGACCAGATATCAATTATGGGGTTAGTTTAATCTCAAGATTCATGGAGTCACCAAAAGACTCACATTGGCAAGTTGGAAAAAGGATATTGAGATATGTGGCAGGAACTACAGATTATGGAATTTTATATTCCACAACTAACGATTTTAGTTTGATTGGTTTTACAGATAGTGATTTTGCAGGGAGCGTTGATGATAGGAAGAGTACTTCTGGACATACCTTTATATTAGGCACAGGTGTGGTCACATGGGCATCCAAAAAGCAGCCTATAGTGACACTTTCATCAGCTGAAGCAGAGTATGTTGCAGCCACATCGGCAGCATGTCAAGCAACATGGATGAAAAGAATATTGAAAGATTTATTACAGGGACAGAGAGAATCAACACCAATCTTCTGTGATAACAAATCAGCAATCATTTTATCAAAAAATAATGTGTTTCACAAGAGGAGCAAGCACATAGATACAAGATTTCACTTTATCAGAGAGTTAGTGAACAATGGAGAAATCCATCTGAATTTTTGTAGATCTGAAGATCAACTCGCAGATATATTTACAAAGGCATTACCAAAAGAGACCTTTGATTATTTGAGACAAAATTTAGGCATTGTAAATGCTAAAATTGTAAGTGGTAGAAATTAAGGGGGAGTGTTAGAAACTCAAGTTAGTTAGAGATAATTTCTCCCACCTCCACTCATGCATGCAAGCTGTTAAGCATCAGTTAGTAAACTGACAGTTAGAATTGAGTTAGTTAACAATTAGTTAGATAGGAGTTTGTTTGAACAAGCAGTTAGTTAAGTAGTTAAAGCTAATAATAGATGAGTCTATTTTCAGTTATTGTTTAGATTTTAAATCTATAAAAAGACGCTTGGGCGCACAATGTAATAATGAAAATTTGAAGATTTTTAAAAATCTATTTTCTTCAAAAAATTGCTGTAGCAATTGTTCAATTCTTATTTAGTGATTAGAGTTCTTGTTTTTGCTCTCTAATTGGCCTACAACAGAAAATACCACGCCTTGCATAGAGTATCCATGGCTCCTTTAGGAATTTCTGTTGGAGATTATAGGCTAGCATAGAAAGTTATAAGCTGATGTAGACTCCCTTTGACTGCTGAAGGTGTTGCCACGTCACCCTAGAGACTCCCAAATATGTACGGCACCATTTCCAGTAGGCTGCGCTGCGCTTTACTCCAGCAACTTTCAAAAGATGAAAATAGACTCCTATAAGCTCATGACTCCTCAAGCAATGCTGGCACTGACTTTTCAAATGACCACGTCCCTTCTCAATGACCCCGTGTGAAGTACGGCACTCTTCATGAAGTAAATTCGATAGCCAAGAGAATAATATGTTCGGTGCTTTCAAGACATGAATGCTTTGAAAAAAAAAATCTGCAATCACCATTATCGATGAAATAACCTGCCACAGATAATAGCAATGGTACGGCAAGGCTACTGAAGGCTACCTTCTACAATAATATTATATTCTGCATTAAACTAATTCCCTATAAATTATGAACTTTATATTCTGAAATTTGTCTCTTGAAGAGACTTAACAAATTTCACCAATTCCGCCTGTAGATGTAATGTGAGAAATCTGTATAATTTCTCCGACGGACTGGCTACGCTAGATTTGTTGCACCACCAAAACCAATCGTCCTTAAAGTTTTCGTCCTAGGGTTTGAACTCTAAAAATCTCTCCAAAATAATCAAGTAGAATAATCTTCCATCATAACCAAATGAATTTGCTTTTCCCCTTTTGTATGTAATTCCACCATAACTTTACAAATTCTCCCTTTTTAATATTTTAATTTAATTCTGCTGGAATAAAGTGACTTAATTAACCTTTATTCAATAATACACCAAAGTCACTAGTTACTTTATTAATTTAATTAAATAACATTATCTTTAATATATTGGGTCAGATAATATTAATTAATTAAATTAAGATATTCAATTTTTATATGTAATTAGCTCATAAGAATAATAAGTCTAATTAACTTCATTCTGGCTTATATTTTGAAAGGGGACATTACAGTCCTCCTTTCCCGAAATTGCTTGCCCATAAACAATTGTATATTAGAATGCTACAAGATCTACTCTCCCTCCCTATAGCATCCTCCACTGGTAAGACCCTCCATTTGACCAAATATTCTTTGACCTCTCTGCTCCTCAGTGTCCTTTCCGTAATGTTAATAATCTCCTTGAGAACCAAGATCAATTTGCCCTCCTCATCCAAAGGTGGAAGCTCTAGTGAAAAAGCAAGATGTCTCCCAAGTGCCTTCTTGAGGCATGAAATGTGAAATACATTGTGAATCTTGCTGCTCTCAGGTAACTGTAACTCATACACTAGTTCTCCCACTCTACGAACAACTTTGTAAGGGTTATAGAAGCAGGGATTAAACTTTTCTGCACCACTTTTCTTCAAGGATGACTGTTTATAAGGATGAAAGCACAACAAAACCAAGTCTACCACCTCAAAAGTCCTCTCTACCCAGTGTCAATCTACATATATCTTCTGCTAGTTTTGGGCACTCTCAAGATTATCCTTAAGTGACTTAAGGATATCCTAACTCTCCGGGATCTAGTCCTTAGCTCTGGGATCCCTACTATCATAGAATGCTAGATCCAAAAATGAAAGAGTGTCATACCCACATAGAGCTTGGAAGAGTGTCATCTTAATAGATATATGGTAGGTGGTGTTGTAACAGTGTTCAAAGTGTAACCCCCTAATCCATGATCTTTGTTGTCCTGACACATAGTTACATAGATAACCCTCAATCCACTTGTTCAAAATATCAGTTTAGTCATCTATTTGAGGGTGTTAACTTGTGCTAGAAGTCAACTCTATGCTAGCTAACCTGAATAGCTCCTGTCAAAAAACAAATAGAACCCTATTATCCCTATCACTGATAATATTATTCAATAACCCATAAAGCCTAAACACCTCTCTGAAGAATAACTCTGCTCTTTTTGGTGCCTTGTACTCCATGGCAATGGGGAAGAAGTGAGAAAATTTGGTTAACAGATTCAAAACTGCATAAATGCAATCTCTTCCCTACACCTTCGATAGACCTATGATAAAATCCATAGACACACCCATTTCTGCTCCAAAATGGGTAATGGCTACAATAGGCATGTAGGAAAAGTGTGCTCAGACTTGTTTTGCTGACAAGTCATGCATTCCCTCACATGCAGCAAAACATCCTCTTTGAGCGCTTTGCATGAGAACCTCTCACTGAGTTGCTTGTATGTCTTGAAATAACCAAGATGTCTTGTGGAAGGGTATCATGAATGGCTCTCAAGATCTTATCCTTTAGCTTAGATTGAGGAACCAAGAAGATTCTTCCCTTGTAGTAGATGATATCATCCACTACTCTATATCTGTCATCTAGTGTCTTTGCATCTAAGATTTCGTAAGGTGTAGTGTTCTTGGAATATTCCACCAAAAGGTGGGACTTTTAATCAACCAAAATCTCTGGTAGAGAGTATATAATGGGTCTCCTTGAAAGAGCATCAACAACTATATTCTTCTTACCTTTCACATACTCTATATTATAATCATAGGCTTGCACCTTGATTACCCATTTTTTATGCCACTCATTGAGGTCCTTTTATTCCATAAAATATCTCAAATCATTATGATCTATCTTGACTAAAAATCTAGCATCTACCAGATACTGTCAATATTTTGCCAAGGCATGCATTATCACTAGCATCTCTTTGTTGTAGATGGAGTAAAGCCTCTCATTCCCCCTAAGATTCCTACTCTCAAATGTTATCGGGTGCCTTTTATGCATCAAAACTAATCCAATGCCTTCTCCTAAGCCATCACACTCAAGGACATAGGGCTATGTCAAATCGGGTAGGGCCAAAAGTGGATAAGAGTTCATCACTTCCTTCAACATGTCAAACACCCGCTGAGCTTCTTATGATGGAATTAATGCCCCTTTCTTGGTGAGGTGGGTTAAGGGTACTCCTAATTATGAAAAACCTTTTACAAACCTCTCGTAATAGCTACATAACTTGAAGAACCCTCATAACTCTATTAGTGACATTTGATGTGGCAAATCAGTAATCGCTTGAATTTTCTCCTAATGCACCTCAACCCCTTTGGCACTAATTACATGCCTCAATTAAAGGATCTATGTTATTCCAAACTCACACTTAAACACCTTAGCATATAATTATTGAGCCTCCATTATCCCTAACACCTAATCTAAGTGTCTCAAGTGATCTTCCATTGTCCTACTGTAGATGAGGATGTCATAAAGAAATACCAAAAGAAACTTTCTTAGATGCTTATTGAATATGTAATTCATGTAGGATTTGAAGGTAGATGGAACATTAGATAGCCCAAAGGGCATAACTAAGAACTCATAGTGCCGGTAGTGACATCAAAAAGCAATATTATATATGTCTTGCTCTCTTACTCATATCTGATGACATGCTAATCAAATATCAATATTCAAAAAATAGACCACCCCATGTAACTCATCCAATAGCTCATCAGTTTAAGGAATTGGATATCCTTTCTTTATTGTCTTCTTGTTGAGTGCATGGTAATATATGGACATCCTCATAGTTCTATCCTTATTTCTTACCAAAATAAACAAAGAAGAAGAAGAATTAAAACTGGGCTTAATGTAACCCATCTCAAGAAACTTTTGAATATTATTCATAATCTCATCATTGAAGTTATTAGGATGCATATAAAGACCAGTGATGATTGGTTTAGATCCTTCCTCCAATTCAATGACATGGTCAAATCCTTGATCTAGAGGTCTAGCTGGTGGAATCTCCATAAATACTGAACTATGTTTCTCCAATAGTGGTTGAATGTCAATGTGGTAATGAGAACTATTCTCAATAGAAGTATTAAAAGAGATTAGACACTCTACTGCCCATGCTCAGTCCCCATGTCTAATGATCCTCTCAATCCTCTTAGCTAATACAATCCTAGGAGATCCATTCATCATGCCTCTCAATAACACCTTCTTGCCATCTGCCCTAAACTTTAGATCCATAGCCTATAAGTTTTATAGATACTTCCACAACAAGTGTAACCGTTATACCCCTACTATGACATTGGTGTCTCCAATGTCCACTACATAAAAATCATATATATAATGATATAGTTACCCAAGTTAATGCTTAATTGAGGTATCTTCTTAGTACATGTCATATTAAACCCATCGGCCACAACCACATTAAATCCCTCAAAATCCTATATTGGTAATCCGCTTTGAGACACTAATGCATAATCAATAAAATTGTGTCTCCCCACTATTAATACTGTAACATTTTGGCCATATAATACACCTCATACTCTGAAGGAGTTATACTGTGGTGTAACTGAAAGGATGGCAATGGTGCGTCCTTTCCCCTTATCTACTACAAATCCCTCTAAGTCAACAAACTCCTCATCGAAATCATCTTTTGTCTCACATGTATCTATTGCACCATCCTCCTCCTCTTCTTCCCCATCAAAGACTACCTCAATGTCCTGTACCTTCCCTTTTCCTCAACATCTATATCCAGGCTGCCAAGGCTCATTACTAATGAAAACTAGTTTCTTTCCATGATGTTCATTACAAAACTCATCTTCCATATGGGGTCTTCTAGTATTTTCATTTTGAAAAGGCTTTTTGAATTATTTCTTAGGTTGGAAAGGATTCGAATGGAAGTTGACCTTTGGAGTTGCACTTTCCATGTTTCTATCCCTTTCTATCGCATCCTACAAGGTGTTAGGATCCAATGCTTTAATCCTTCCATGAAGTGGCTCTACTAACCCCTCTATAAACAATACTATCACTCTATGTTTGGATTCATCTTTACTCATAACTGATAACTTTTGAAATTTTGAAATATAAGCATCAACTGATCCCACATGTTTCAGCTATGCCAACACCTTGAAATGTAGTTTTGGGTCCTTGCTATCAAACCTATCTAACAATCTCTATGTGAAATATGAATAGGAAGTAATACTATCATGATGCGATGTCACTAGCCCATGGTATCACCACTCATGATCCTGGCCATCCAAATGTAGGGTTACATATTTGATTGCTTCCCTTTCTATCATAGGGTTCAACTTCAAGTACGTATCTAACTTTTGGACCCAAGCTCTATTAGTACACTTGTTTGATCCATCATAGCTAGGAATGGTTAGTTTACCCACCTTACAATATAAATCCCTATAATTTCCTTGGCCTCTCTCTCCTCTAGGTTTGTTTCTATATTCGATGCCATAAAATTCTGCTAAGGACATTGTGGCATGAAACTCTTCACCCAATGATTGATACTCTAGCAAATAATCAGTCCACCCTTCTCCACCTCCTTGTTGTCCTTCTTGCTCTCTATGCCAATCCTTCAAAAATTTAGGCATAAGAGGTATAAGAGTGGTTCTACTAGCTATCTTAGGTGTGTGTATAGTTTCATTATTGTTGCTCCCTTCACCCTAGTGACCATTATGTACATCATTTCAATTGTTATTCCGATTATTTCCATTTCTACCATGATTATTTATGTTATTAGTATTCACGTTCTGCATCATGTGGGTTAAGGTTTGGACCAACTGCTACTATCCCCCAAACAAATCATTGAGCATAGCTAAAATGACAGGACCTTGTTGTGCCTATCCACCCTGTCTATCCCCCATATTTTCTTCTTTCGAATCCGAATTTACCACAACTGTATTTCTCTTATATGTGACATTTTCCCTATCTTCCAGATTTATTGTAATGCATGCACTAAATCCCACTGCCTGGCAATATTTGTAGCTCTGATACCACTGAATTAACACAACTATGTTTTGTATGCAAAAAATTTCAAGTTGCACAAAACTAGGCAGTTATACATTTCATCAAACAATATTCATGTCACTGCTGTAAGTTTATTTTCAGCTAGTTTCCAGGTAGGTGATAAATGTTTATGCAAAATAAAATAAGTATAATTGTTCCCACAAGAATCTTTTCTCCATAATTACAAATATTACAAATGGGGAATACACTAGTGAATTTTATACTAATATATGTCTCTGGTATACTCTTTCAGATAAACAATATTTGATAGCATTATCAGAATTCATGAACCATTACATAAATGAATTATATCAGACCCAAAAATTGTCCAAGCATGATTCGTAGTCCTCCAAAATAAGGTTCTGAGCATTTAAAACCAAAATCGATAGCTTTGAAGAAGTGACGGTACCTTACAAATAATATGATGCCTTACATAGAGTGTCCGCAGCTCCTTAAAAATATTGTTGCAGATTATAAGCTAGCGTAGAAAGTTATAAGTTGGTGTAGACTGCCTTTGACTACTGAAGGCGATGCCACATCACCCTAGAGACTCCCAAATATGTACAACATCATTTCTTGTAGGCCACGTTGTGGTTTATTCCAGTAACTTCCAAAAGATGAAAATAGATACCTAGAAGCTCATGACTCTTTAAGCAATACTGGCACTGACATTTCAAATGACCACGTCCCTTTTCAATGACCCCTTGTGAAGTAAGACAATCTTCATGAAGTAAATTCGATAACCAAGAGAATAATATATTCGGTGCTTTCAAGATATGAATGCTTTAAAAAAAAATTGCAATCACCAATATCGATGAAATAACCTACCACAAATAACAGCAAGGGTACGACAAGGCTACCTTCTGCAATGATTTATATTCTACATTCAGCTGATTCCCTATAAATATTGAACTTTGTATGCTAAAATTTGCCTCTAGAAGAGACTTCACAAATTTCACCAATTCTGCCTATAGATGTAATGTGAAAAATCTGTATAATCTCTCTAATAGACTGGGTAAGGTAGATTTGTTGCACCATCAAAACCAATCATCCTTAAGGTTTTTGTCCTAGGGTTTAAACTCTAAAAAGCTCTCTGAAATTATCGAGTAGAATAATCTTCAAGCATAATCAAATGAACTTGATTTTTCCTTTTTGCATGTAATTCTACCATAACTTTTCAAATTCCCACTTTTTAATATTTTAATTTATATCTCTTGGAATAAAGTGATTTAATTAACATTTATTGAATAATGCACTAAAGTCACTTTAGTTACTTTAAACGTAATTAATCTATGAGAATAATTAGGCTAATTAAGCTCATCTTGGCTCATGTCTCAGAAGGGGACTTTACAATCCTCACTTCTCAAAATTGCTTGCCCACAAGCAATTGCATATTAGGATGCTACAAGATCTGCTCTCCCTCCAAGGTAGCATCCTCCAATGGTAATTCCCTCCATTTGACCAAATATTCTTTAAACACTCTATTCCTCAGTGTCCTTTCCTTGCTGTCAATAATCTCCTCAAGAACCAAGATCAATTTTCCCTCCTCATCCAAGTGTGGAAGCTATAATGAAGAAGTAAGATGTTGCCCAAGTGCGTTCTTGAGGCATGAAACACGAAATATGTTGTGAATCCTATTGTTCTTAGGTAATTCTAATTCATACACTACTTATCCCACTCTATGAATAACTTTGTAACGGCCATAAAAGTAGGGCTTAAGATTATCTACACCACATTTATTCACAGATGACCGTTTGTAAGGCTGAAAGTGCAACAAAACCAAGTCTCCCACCTCAAAACTCCTCTCTTCTTGGTGCCGATCTACATATATATTTTTCTGGGTTTGGGCCCTTTGGAGATTATCCTTAAGTGACTTAAGGATATCCTAACTCTCTTGGATCTAGTTCTTAGATCTAGGAGCCCTATTATAATCGAATGGTAGATCCAAAAATGAAAAAGTGTCATAACCATATAAAGCTAAGAAGGGTGTCATCCCAATAGACATATGGTAGGTGGTGTTGTAACAATGTTCTCCCAAGTGCAACCACTTGATCCATGCTCTCTATTGTCCTAACACATAGTTACATAGATAACCCTCAATCCAGTTGTTCACAATCTCGATCTAGCCATATGTCTGAGGGTGGTAGCTTATGCTAGGAGACAACTCTGTGCTAGCTAACCTGAATAGGTCTAGCCAAAAAGCACTTAGAAACCTGTTATCCCTATCATTGACAGTATTCTTTGATAACCCATAAAGCCTAAATACCTCTATGAAGAATAACTAAGCTATTTATGGTGCTTTGTTCTTAGTGGCAATGTGGAAGAAGTTGGAAAATTTTCTATGTACCTAGGGATATGATATATTAATGTATATGGGTTGATGGAGATGCTGACATGTGCCACATGTCAGCATCTCCATCAACCCATATACATTAATATATCATATCCCTAGGTACATAGCAAAATTTGGTTAACTAATCCACAACTACATAAATTCAATCTTTTCCCAGCACCTTCAGTAGACTTGTGATAAAATCCATAGACACACTTACCCATTTATACTTTAGAATGGGTAATGGTTGCAATAAACTTATAGGAAAAGTGTGTTGTGACTTTTTCTACTGACAAGTCATGCATTCCATCACATGTAGAAAAACATCCTCCTTGAGGCCCTTGCATGAGAACCTCTCCATGAACTACTTGTAAGTATTGAAAAAACCAAGATGTCCTATCAGTAGGGTGTCATGAACGACTCTCAAGATCTTATCCTTCAGTTTAGACTCAGGAACCAAGAAGATTATGCCCATGTAGTAGATGATAGCATCCACTACTTTGTATCTATCATCCAATGTATTTGCATCTAATATTTCACAAGGTGCAACATTCTTGGAATATTCCACCAAAATGTGGCCCTTAAAATCAAGAAAAATCTCTGGTATAGAGCATATAGTGGGTCTCCTAGAAAGAGCATCAAAAACTATATTCTTCTCACCTTTGACATACTCTATATAAAAATCATAGGCTTGAACCTTGCTTACCCATTTTTGTTTCCACTCATTAAGGTTTTTTTGTTCCATGAAACATATCAAATTGTTATTATTTGTCCTAAAAACAAATATTCCACCTACCAAATACTATGAAAATCTTACTAAGGCATGCATTATGGTTATCATCTCTTTCTCATAGATGGAGTGAAGTCTCTCATTCCTCCTAAGCTTCTTACTCTCAAATGTTATGGGGTTCCTATTATGTATCAAAACTACTCTAATGCCTTCTACTGATCCATCACACTCAAGGATGAAGGGCTACATCAAATCAGGTAAGGTCAAAACCTAACAAGAGCTCATCACTTCCTTCAACTTGTCAAACACCCACTGACCTTCATTTGACCAACTAAATTCCCCTTTCTTGGTGAGGTGGGTTAAGGGTGATTCCAACATTGAAAATCCTTTTACAAACCTCTTGTAATAACTACAAACTTTGAAGAACCCTCACAACTCTTTTGGTGACCTTAGAGGTGCCAATCAATAATTGCTTAAATTTTCTACTAGTGTACTTGAATCTCTTTGGCACTAATTGCATGGCTCAATTAAAATATTTTTGTAAGTCTAAACTCACACTTAGACACCTTAACATATATTTATTGAGCCTCGATTATCCCTAAAACCTCATCTAAGTGCTCTTCCCATGTCCTACTATATATGATATTGTCATCAAAAAATACCAAAAGAAACTTTCTCAATTGCTTATTGAATATATGATTCATGCACGATTGGAATGTAGATAGAGCATTATTTAGCCCAAAGGGCATAAGTAAGAACTCATAGTTCCCATAGTGACACCGAAAAGTAGTCTTAAGTATGTCTTGCTCTCTCACTCATATCTGATGATACCCTGATTGAAGATCAATCTTAAGAAGATAGACCAACCCATGTAAATCATCTAATAGCTCATCAATTTGAGGAATGAGATATCCATTCTTTATTATGTTACTTTTGAGTACATGGTAATCTTTGCACATCCTCATAGTTTTGTCCTTCTTCTTTACCGAAATAAACAAAGAAGACAAAGTACAAGAATTAGGCCTAATGTGACCCAGCTCAAGTAACTCCTTAATGGTATTCTAAATCTCATCCTTGAAAATCTTAGGATGCATTTAGGGAGTAGTGATGACTGGTTTAGATCCTTTGTCCAATTCAATGACATGCTTGAATCCTTGATCTAGAGGTCTAGCTAGTGGAATCTCCCCAAATATTGAACTATGTTTCTCCAATAGTGGTTGAATATCAATGTGGTAAGGAGTATTATTCTGAACAAAAATATTAGAAGAGATTAGCCACTCTACTACCCATGATCGATCCCCATGTCTAATGATGCTTTTCATCATCTTAATTGATATAATCCCAGGAGCTCCATTCATCAATACCACCTTCTTTCCATCTACCATGAACTTCAGCTCCATAGTTTAGAATTTTTATGAATACTTTCACAATGAGTGTAACCATTGTACCCCAAGATGACATTGGTGTCTCCAATGTCCACTATATAGAAATCATCTATATAACTGTATAGTTACCTAGGGTAATGCTTAATTGAGGTATCTGCTTAGTACTTTCCATATCAAAAGCATCATCCACAAGCACATTAAAGCCCTCAAAATCATATGTTGGTAGTCCCCTCTTAGACACTAATGTAAAATAAATAGAATTATGGGTTGCCCCACTATCAATACTTTAACATGTTGGCCCTATAATATACCTTGTACTCTGAAGGAGTTATATCATGGTGTACCTAAAAGGGTGGTAATGGTACCTCCTTTCCCCTTATCTACTACAACTCCCTCTGGGTCAACAAACTCCTCATCAAAATCATCTTGTGCATCACCTATATTTGTTGTACCATCCTCCTCTTCTTCTTCCCCATCAAGAACTACCTCAACGTAGTGTACCTTCCCTTTTCCCAATCATCTATGTCGAAGCTCTCAAGTCTCTTTACAACTGAAACATAGTTTCTTCCTACAAATTTCATTATGAACCTCATCTTTCATGTGAGGTCTTCTAGTCTTTTCCTTTTGAAATGGCTTTTTGAAGTATTTCTTAGGTTGGAAAAGTTTAGAATGGAATTTGACCTTTGGAGTTGCACTCTCCATGTTTCTAGCCCTTTTTATCGCATCCTATAGGGTGTTAGGACCAAATACTTTGATCCATCCATGAAGTGGCTCTAATAACCCCTCTAGAAAAAATACTATCAATTTGTGTTTGGAGATATTTGTAATCATCACCGATAGCTTTTGAGAATTTGAAATATAAGCATCAACCAATCCCGCATGTTTCAGTTATGCCAACTGCCTAAAATATAGTTTTGGGTCCTTTGTATCAAACTTGTCTAACAATCTATGTGTGATATATGCATAGCAAGTAATACTATCATGACCCAATGTCACCAGCCCATGGTACGACCACTTATGAGCCTTGCCATGGAAATATATGGTTGCATATTTCATTGCTTCCCTTTTTGTCATAGTGTTCAGCTTAAAGTAGGTATCCGACTTTTAGACCAAGCTCTAGCAGTACACTTGTTTGATCCATCATAGCTAGGAATGGCTAGATTACCCACCTTACATTGTAAATCCCTATTATTTCCTTGGCGTCTCTCTCTCTTCTCGGTTTGTTCCTGTATTTGATACCACAAAATTATGCTAATTACACTGTCATGAAATTCTTCACCTAATGATTGATACTCTAACAAATAATCAGTCCACCCTTCTCCACCTCCTTGCTATCCTTCTTTCTCTCTATTCCATTATTTGAGAACTTTAGGCATAAGAGGTCTAGGAGTTGTTCGACTAGCTATCTTGGGTGTGTGTATATTTACATCTGTGTTGCTACCTTCACCTTGGTGACCATTATGTACATTGTTTCCATTGTTATTTCCATTACTTCCATTTCTGCCATGATTATTTCCGTTATTGGTATTCATGTTCTACATCATCTGGGTTAAGGTATGGACCAACTGCTACTATCCCCTAAGCAAGTCATTAAGCATAGCTAAAATGATAGGATCTTGTTGTCCATGTGCACCCTATCTATTCCCCATATTTTCTTCTTTCGAATCCGAATTTACCACAACTCTATTTTTCTTGTATGTGACGTTTTCCCTATCTTCTAGATTCATAAAAATGCATGCACTAAATGCCATTGGCTAGCAAGATCCTCAACTCTGATACCACTAAATTAACCCAACTAAGTTTTGTATGCAAAATTTTTCAAGTTTCACCAAACTATGTAGTTAGACATTTCATCAAACAATTTTCATGTCACTGCCCTGAGTTTGTTTTCAGCGAGTTTTCAAGTAGGTGATAAATGTTTATGCAAAATACATGAAGCATAATTGTTCCCACAATAATGTTTACTTCATAATAACAAATATTGAAAATGGGGAATACATGGATGGATTTTATGCTAATATATGTCTCTGGTATACTATTTCAGAGAAATAATATTTGATAGCATATATCAGAATTCATGAACCATTACATAAATAAATTATATCTGACCTATAGATTGTCCAAGTATGATTCAGAGTCTTCCAAAATACAGGTCCGAGCATTCACAAATAAAATCGATAACTTTGGAGAAGTGACGGCACCGTACCAAAAAATATCATGCCTTACATAGAGTATCGAGGGCTCCTTTGTAAATTTTTGTTGCAGATTATAGGCTGGCATAGAAAGTTATAAGCTGGTGCAAACTCCCTTTGAGAGCTGAAGGTGATGCCACACCACCCTAAAGACTCCCAAGTATGTACGACATCAGTTCCGGGCGGCTACGCTTTACTCCAGCAACTTCCAAAAGGTGAAAATAGGCTCCTAGAAGCTCACGGCTCGTCAAGCAATGCTGGCACTGACTTTTCAAATGACCACATCCCTTCTTATGCCCCTTGTGAAGTACGACACTCTTCATGAAGTAAATTCGATAGCCAACAGAATTATATATTCGTTGCTTTCAAGATATCAATGCTTTAAAAAAAATCTGCAATCACCATGATCGATGAAATAACCTATCAGAGATAATAGTAAGGGTACGACAAGGCTACCTCCTGCAATAATATTATATTCTGCATTCAGCTAATTTGCTGTAAATATAGAACTTTATATTCTAAAATTTGTCCTCTAGATGCAATGTAAGAAATATATATGATCTCTCCAACATACTGGTTAGGGTAGATTTGTTGCACCACCGAAACCAATCACTCTTACGGTTTTCATTCTAGGGTTTGAATTCTAAAAAGCTCTCCAAAATCATCAAAAGTAGAATAGTCTTCAAGAATAACCAAATGAACTTCCTTCTTCCTTTTTGTATATAATTCCATCCTAACTTTTGAAATTCTCACCTTTTAATATTTTAATTTAAATTTTTTATACTAAAATGATTTAATTAACCTTTATTAATTAATGCATCAAAGTCACTTTAGTTACTTTATTAATTTAATTAAATAATGTTATCTTTAATATATTGGGTCAAATAATATTAATTAAATTAAAATATTCCCTTTTTCTACATTATTAATCCTAACAATAATTAGGCTAATTAACTTCATCCTAACTCACACCTCAGAAGAGAATATTACATAGAATTATCTAAGAGTATGCCCAAATTTATACATTGCAAAAAATCATGTAACAAATGCAAATGAAAAAAATTTCCTAATCGATGATGTGATGTCCTAAACCTCAACAAAAGGGTTTGCCATAACTTGATAAACATGATTTTGAGTATGGATTTCTATAATAACTTCATCAAACTAATATGTTTCATAATCATAATTGCTCCTTTACAACTTGAATCATTTAAGATGAATAATAAAATTTATAAATAATAAGACCAAATATAAATGATAGATGGTTAACAATGAAATTTTAATATGACATCCACTCAAAAAACTTATATAAATACATTAATGTCAGCAAACATCTTGTTGAAGTTTTATACAATCTGTGGATTCTGCATCTACAACATCTTTCTCTACATTTTTAGGTCACAATTTCACTGCTACCCTGAGTCTTGCTAACCATATTCATAATGTTTAAAAATTACATGCTATGTATTGAATGCATGTTATGGATCCTTACCCACTTTTTCCTTATTCATAGTAAATCTCAACCACCCCACCAAAAAAATGACCCTGAGAGTGTTGCATTTATAAAAAAACAAAAATACAAATTATAATGTTTATATATATAATACAATAAATATTTGTATCCTAATAAATAGTAATATTTTTTATGTAATTATTCACATTATTTACGTCTATTCAAGAGAAAATTAATAAATTTATTTATTTTCTATAATTTATAATTAAATATTCTAAAACTAATATTAAAAGTTAATAATCTGAAAAATATTTTATTTTTATTGTCTACATATTATTCAATGTAAATTATTTAGTTAAAGCAATTACAATAGATACTTGATACATAAATACTAAAAAAAGATGGTAAGTTTAGAAAAGAAATGATATTCTATTTGATTTAAATTATAAAAATAAAAAACAAGGGAACAAAAGTTCATTATTTTTAATTGATTAAATGAATGGTTAGTTAGCCAATTGAAACAAGAGAATACTTTAACTAGTTTAAACTATATAGGAAAATAGGAAGAAGAAAAAATTAATGTTTTCTTATTAATTAAAAGTGGGGTTGGTAGGCCTTCACCTACATAGGATATTAAAGAGACTGAGTTTAGGTAAAACCAATCATCTCAATAATTAATAAATATATTGTATAATTTGAATACAAAATATTTAACAAGTGTAATTACAATCTAAAAGATAATAGAAGAAAGAACAACTTGGTAAATGTAATTTCAATGTATAACCAAATACAAAATCAAAGAATAGTTATTTATAAATTAGAAAAAAGAAAAATTAATTAGTAGAATCAACTTTTTTGAAAATATTTTTTTTCTCCCACAAATAACATGAGACTAACTTTTTATTGATTTTCTAAAAAACTTTTGGAGCTCTTCACTTTTCTCCTAATAATCATTGGTATTAAAAAAGGAGTCATCCCTGAGAAGTATGTAATGAATTAATTAGAAAAGGATTGTCCTACTTACAACTTTCTATTTGAAATATCTATTGTCAATGGATTCAGTGATCCATATTTCAGAGTGCTTGCTATAGTTTTAACAGTCTTAGATGTGTGCTTGAAGGTCGATCAAAAAATTAGTGTACAAGACTTCTAGCAATGGAGTTTTCTTGGATTCCTTATGTTTTTTTGTAGTAGTGCTTCCTTCTTACACTCTTGGACTGCTTTAGGATGTGTTTTCTATTATTAGTTTATATTTCTCTTTGTGAATGTTTTGGGCCTCTATTATGCAGTCTTCTCTCCTATTACTAATTAATTGGTTTTGCTGTTGTTTCAATAATTTAACTTTTTACATGTTTCCTTTCTTTTATCCTTATTAAATTGATATAATAATCAAAATCTTTTATAAATAAAAGTAAAAGCTCCTTTTCCTTTATTATTATCTATCAAAAACTAACATGATCTCCTCTCAAAACCAGGGCTCTTTTTCTTATTATTATCTATCAATAATAATGCTGTTACTTCTCTTTTCTAATGCATTCACAGACAAATGAAGGTCTGCAATGGTGCATGCAAGATCCCTGTCAGTTGTTGTTGACATTAAGTTCCAAAAAAAAAAAGGCAAGAAGGATATTGCCGTGATTTCACCTAAAACATGGATTTTAGGGTTGCACCAATGCTTGGTATTTTATTTTCTATTTCTTGGATGCAGACAGCACGAATATTGGTATTTTATTCTCTCTTTCTTGGATGCAGACAGCACGAATATTGAGAGCAAAGAATGGCTTGTATTGTCTGGTGGTTGGCAAGCAATGATTCGAAGAAGTTGGACACATCATCAAATTATATTCACTACTCCATGATCCGAATCAAACTTATGGTATTGGCTTCTTTAAAGCTGTACGGCCAGATAAAACCAGTTTAAAATTGGGAATTAAATAATCCATCTATTCCACAATGAAGTAAATTATGTTCCATCATTCTTTATCAGCTCCATCTGATAATAAGGCAGAATGCGGTTGAATATTTTATTAGCAGACATGTGGGCCGTCGGCACCACAAAGTAGAAAAATGAAAAATCCTCAACTCATTGCCGGGAGCCAGCTGTAGCGCACGAACATGTCTGGTAATGGTGGACAAGCTCTACTCGATAAAGATCGGTAAAATCATTAGTGCATTTCCTCTGTCCTTTTATATTATTTCATACAAGGATGATATTATTTATACATTTGTCACTGCCTTTGCCACTTTAAAGCTGAAGAGCTTCAACAGAAAGCTAAGTGCAGATCAAGGAAGCGCAATTCCACAGGGTGAGGTATTGTATTTTTAAGATTTGAAACATCTATTCCTAGTAATGGATTCTCTGAGCAGGCGAATCTCTCCGACAAGAATTCGGTCCGATCTCTATTGTTTCGAAAACGTAGAACAAACATGGCCGCCGTCAGTTCCCTGCGTGCTGTCAGTTTTATCATCGCTTGTGGAGAGAGTTTTGAGAAGGAATGAAAGAGTAGCGACCATGAAATCATGCAGCCCTACTTTTAGCCGACGTAAGTACGATGCCTTCAATGGAGTGCAGGTGCCTGACATGAGCATCAAGGATTATTTTGAAAGGATTTTCAGATATATCCATTGCAGCCCTTCGGTATTTGTAGTGGCATATGTTTACATCGACCGTCTTATTCAAATCCATCCTCAATTCAGAATAACTTGTCAGAATGTCCATAGACTTTTCATTACCGCTGTAATGGTTGCTTCCAAATTCATCGAAGACATGTAAGTCTCTCTCAATTCAGTGTTCGATTATTCAAAATTAAATGTTTTATGTTTCATCAATTCAGCCACTAAGGGTAATAGTACAATTGTCTATGCACAGCAACTATAAGAATTCATACTATGCCAGAGTTGGAGGCTTCAGCATTGAAGAAATAGATAGATTGGAGATGGAATTGCTTTTTCTTCTCGGCTTCAAATTGCAAGTGACGGTAAATGTTTTCGAAAGCTATTGTTGTCATCTTGAAAGGGAGGTGGCATTAGGCGGAGGGTTCCAAATCGAGAGGATCCTTCGCTTATGCTGTGCAAAAGATGAAACTTCCACTCCAAAATCTCAAGCGCAGATATCCGGCGTATAGCGAACCGCCATGTCCGGTAAAGAATGGAAACGATTGTAAATTTGTGAATGCGTAAATAGTTATGAAGTAATATTATATTTCTCTTTAACCTATAGTAAGAATAAATTCCAACACGAAATTACTTATATTTGAGTTTCTCTCTCTGTAGCCTTCCCGGATATATGCATAAGCCGTTGCCCTTATTTTATTGAATAAAGCATTTCAAAGATGTTGAAAAGCAAATCTGTAACAGCTAGTCCGAATTTGCTTTCCCTAAAAACCTCTCAGGGATCTTGTCAGTTCAATTATATTGCAGTTGTTTATTTTACAATATTAACCTTAAATTCTATAAAGTAAAATTCTAGTACACGTCATTCTCAAGGACATGTAATCTGGTATTTCTCTTAATTTCGTCGATAGGGGGTGTATCTCTTGGAATGAGCCATGCATTATCGATGGTCTATATTAAATGCTTTGAACTATGTAATTCAGTGACTTCTTGTAATGTTCAGTTCTTCCAAAAATTAAAAATAAATAAAAATAAAAGTTTTGATATGTAATTTATAATGGTGTGTCTGCATTGTCAGTTTCAAATGTGGTAAATGCAGTGGTTTTAATCAGCTTTAGCTGGCTGGTTACTAGGTGATAGAAATGAAAATGTTGGTACTTATTAAGTTGAAATAATGGTGTAGGTAGCTTTTGTCATGTTGGTAGGTCTATTTTTTTCGTATATATTTTGAAAATTATTAAATGAAATCATTAAATTATATAAAATATTGGTATTTGTATTTGTATTTGAAAATTAAATATATAATAAATTTGTAATGTTGAATAAGTATATATTTAAATTAGTGAGTTTTTAGTTAAAAAGTAAAGAGTAAGGAGTACGTAGTATATCGTCAAAATAATATTGGGTATGATCTTGGTTTTAATTGCTTGATTCTTCATGTTAAGTATTTAAAACATTTGTGCCTTGATAGATAGATATAGACAATCATCATCCTCACTTTTTTGACTACAACCTTTTCGATTGTATGTATATTTAAAAAACTATACTAGACATGATTATTTTTTTTTTGTGCCAAATTTTTATATGTGTATAAGGATGCAAATATTTATTTTATGTCTATTCAACCCAAACTAATGGTGATATCAACAATATATTTAAAATATATAATCTATACATAAACCCACCATCTATAATAACAAGTTTGATATCATACTAAGAACAAGTTTGATTGAATATTTTGAACTGAAAAATAGTTACATATATGTTTTACAGTTTTAAAGAAGTTGTTTCATGTGCAACTACATGATAGACTTACAACCAATATTAGCATCAAAGCGTTGACTGTTACCAACATGCGTCAGTTCCCTGCCGGTGACTGTTACCTACCGGAAATGTAGAAACCTCCTTATGTTGTCAACCAAATTCGACCTTGCAACTTGCCGCCCCCGATGCAGTCAACGTAACAAATCCAACAACGTACACATTTTGAAATGTATTGGTCCTTTATCCTATTTATCAATTTCTAAATTGAAAATGCCTGAAACGTTTTGTCATTTTGTGTTCAACAATGTGGGCAGTGCTTTGTGCATGTTCCTTAAACTTGCCTGCATTAAATCAAGGTAGATTTGCCTTCAAAATAATATAAAGAATTAGCTTCATTTTAATTTTTTAAGTATCATGTTGTTTGATGGCTTAGAATAATTGAATTTCTATAAACATGGCTTTGTTAATACCATTTTGATTTTAGATTTGGAGAAAACACATAATAATCACATTTTTTATTAGATTCATTTTATTTTTGTTTCCGGCATGTTTTTTCCTTTATTTTTAGGCTGTTGTTATCTTTTCCTCTTAGGATACTAGTCATGGTCCGTATTCTATTTTAAGAGGATTATTGTTTAGATGTTGTTTATGTCAGATTCTACAATGACATCTTTTATTTTTTGTCTTCATTTGTTCTCTTGTTTGGTGGTAGTTTAACACTAGTATTGTTATCTATTTCAACTATATGATAAAAAGACCAAAATTTTGGAGGTCGTAACTTTTCATTCGTAATTCTGTTTGAGCTCTTGTTTATGTTAAAATGATGGTATCGAAGAGAAGAATTGTATTTTAAGCGGTTAGTCTCATTTTTAACATATTTTTAAGGTAATAAGTGATCATATAAAAGTCTCAAATTACATTTTACTATTTTTTTCGTAAGTTTTAAAATCTTAAAAATTAAATATTTTTATAACCAAATATGAATATGAGTAAATTGACATTCAATAGTGTATATTTAGTATGCAATGGATATTTGAAGATTTTTAGACCCATCTTAACTTACATTAATAACTTATTAAAATTAGCTATTAAACACCTTGCTAAAAGATGAAAATTATTAAAAATAACAATGGCTAAAATTACATAAATCATTTTAAATTTAAGTAACTTTAAATTTATTTAGATTTTTTAATTATATATGTTAATTCTAAATTTGAATGGATTTTTTTAAAATATTAATATAATTTTTTATTTATTTAATGAGAATAATAAATAAATAAATAAAACAAAATTTCATATAATTTTTGAATTTATACTTATTGATATTTTACTTTGCTTAACTAATCTGTGTTTTCATCACTATGACTTCAAAGGAGATATCAAAAGTCATTTAATATTTAACATTTAACATTTTTGTTTTTAGTCTGTTATTTGTATTAACAACGATTATCTTCTTTTCTAGACCCGTGCCATGGCCTGCAACACCATATGTTAGAACCCAGAGAGCATGCAAAAACAAGAAATCAAACAAATAAATAAGAACTGAACCCAACTGCTACAGCAATTTCTTGAAAGAAAAAGATTTTTTTGATCTTCAATTTTCTTTGCCTACAATGATGCGCCCAAGCGTCTTTAAATAGATTTGAATCCAAAAAATAATTAGAAAAACAAACTCAAGACTAATTTTAGTCTTTACATGCAAAATAACTCTCTAACAAATTCTCTAACAGTTTAACTAACTGTTTGATAACTAATTGAATGCTTACTGTCAGTTTACTAACTGATTGCTTAACTAACTTGTTAACTGCAGCTAACTACTTGCATGCATGAGGAGTGGAGAAATTAACTCCAATTCAACTTGAGTCTCTAACACTCCCCCTTAATTTCTACCACTTACAATTTTAGCATTTACAATGCCTAAATTTTGTCTCAAATAATTAAAGGTCTCTTTTGCTAATGCCTTTGTAAATATATCTACTAATTGATCTTCAGATCTGCAGAAGTGCAAATAAATTTCTCCATTATTCACTAATTCTCTGATAAAGTGAAATCTTGTATCAATGTGCTTGTTCCTCTTGTGAAACACATGATTTTTTGATAAAACGATTGCTGATTTATTATCACAGAAGATTGGTGTTGACTCTTTATGTGCTTGTAATAAATATTTTAATATTCTTATCATCCAAGTTGCTTGACATGCCACTGATGTGGCTACAACATACTCTGCTTTAGCTAATGAAAGTGTCACTATAGGTTTCTTTTTGGATGCCCATGTGACCACACCTGTGCCTAAAAGAAAGGCATATCCAGAAGTACTCTTTCTATCATCAACACTACCTGCAAAATCACTATCTGTAAAACCAATCAAACTAAAATCATTAGTTGTGGAATATAAAATTCCATATTCTATAGTTCCTGCCACATATCTTAATATCCTTTTTTCAGCTTGCCAATGTGAGTCTTTTGGTGAATCCATGACTCTTAAGATTAAACTAACCCCATAACTGATATCTGGTCTAGTAGCTATAAGATACATCAAACTACCAACTAGACTTTTGAATGTTGTAGAATCAACATTAGACCCTTGGTCTTCTTTGCTAAGTTTAGTCCCCGTAGCAACTAGTGTAGGTGTTGGTTTATAATTCAGCATCTTAAATCTCCTGAACACATCCTTTGCATATTTAGTTTGATAGATAAAAATTCCTTTCTCTAATTGTACAACTTTTATTCCCAAAAAATACTTCATTAATCCCAAATCTGTCATTTCAAAGTCTTTCTACATTGCTGATTTAAAAGTGTCTACATACAAATTTTTAGTAAAAATCAAATCATCAACATATAAACACACAATAAAAATGTAACCTTTTTTGTTGATTTTTGTGTACAAAGTAGGCTCACTATCACTTCTGCTGAATCCATTATTTATCATATAAAAATCAATCCTACTATACCGTGTTCTTGGTGCTTGCTTGAGACCATAAAGAGCCTTCTTCAATCTGTAAACTTTCTTTTCATGTCCTTGTACTTCATAACCTATGGGCTGTTTCACATACACTTCTTCATCTAGAAATCTATTCAAAAAAGTTGACTTTACATCCATTTGATATACATACCAATTATTTTGAGTAGCTATTGATAATACCATTCTAACAGTATCTAGTCTAGCAATTGGTGCAAATATTTCATTATAGTCAACTCCATGTTCTTGTGCAAAACCTTTTGCTATTAACATTGCCTTGTGCTTTTCTACATTTCCATTTGCATCAAATTTAGTCTTATAAACCCATTTGACTCCAATACAATCCTTACCTTCAGGTAAAATAGTTAAATCCCATGTTTGATTTCTTTCAATAGCATTCAACTCTTCATCCATTGCTTTTAGCCAATGTTCCTCATTAAATGCTTCTTCATAATACATAGGGTCATGAGTGAAAAGAGTAAAATTTAAAACCAAATCTAATTTCTCTTCTTCTTGATTATAAATCTCATTCAAATTTCTCATTTTCTTACCTTTCAATCTTACTCTTAAAGTAGTAAGAGTTGGATCTTATTCATCACTTACTTGTGAATTTGGAGTAGGGTGACATGCATGACTAGATGATTCACCTTGTTCAAACCTTCTAGGTGTTCTTATTGGTGTGCTTGTGCTTGCTTGTGGAAGGGATTGTCCACCTTGCAAATTTTGTTCTTTAGAAACTTCTTCTTCCTATGGAATTGGTGCTCCTACTGTGATGGTGCTACCATCC
The DNA here is from genome assembly GCA_037957365.1 of Torreya grandis. NCBI lineage: Eukaryota > Viridiplantae > Streptophyta > Pinopsida > Cupressales > Taxaceae > Torreya > Torreya grandis. The sequence continues at coordinate 4,571,490 of JARHVA010000422.1, read as the reverse complement.
CATGCTTCTACTTCCTTAAATTGAACATCTCTACTTATAATCACTTGCTTTGAAATAGGGTTATATAGCTTATAAGCTTTTGATTCTTCACTATAGCCAATAAAAATGCATTTCTCACCTTCATCATCAAGTTTCTTTCTTAATTTAGATGGTATAAGAGAATATGCTACACAACCAAATTTTTTGAAATGATATACACTATATTTATTACCACTCCATGATTCTTATGGAATTCAATCTGCCACACTCTTTATTGGGCTTCTATTCAGAATATACACTGCACATGCTACTGCTTCTACCCAATATTCAGTTGACAAGTGTTTGGATTTCAACATGCTTCTTCCCATTTCCATGATTGTTCTATTCTTTCTTTCTGCTACACCATTCTGTTGTGGTGTGTACCTTGTAGTCAATTGCCTTTTGATTCCATGATATCTACAAAAATCTTGAAATTGATTAGACATATATTCACCTCCTCTACCTGATCTAAGTACCTTGATATAACGGCCACTCTACTTTTCAACCATTGCCTTGAATTCTTTAAACTTTCCAAAGGCTTCAGACTTATTTTTGAAAAAGTATATCCAAGTCTTTCTGCTAAAGTCATCAATGAAGGTTAGAAAATAAGTACTACCTCCAAATGATGGAGTTTGCATTGGTCCACATAAATCACTATGGACTAACTACAATATTACCTTAGCTCTATATGAGGCTCCTACTAGAAAGCTCTCTCTATGCTATTTTGCCAGAATACAACTGTCACATGAACTTCCTGGCTATTTTATTGGTGGTAAACCCTTCACCATATTTTTCTTCTGTAACAAATTAAAACCTCCAAAATGTAAATGTCCATACCTTAAGTGCCATAACCATGATTGGTCTAGCTGCATGGATTTTAAGTGGGCTTCCTCTTCTCCTTGGATGCACTGAATATGAAGAGGGAACATCTGATTCTTAGTCATCTCCACTTTTCCTATCAACCTGTCACTTGGAAACTTGTCTAATATTGTGCAAAAATTATCCATAAAGGATATTCTGTAACCTTTCTGTACTAACTGACTAACACTCAAAAGATTATGTTTTAGTCTAGGTACAAAATAAACATCAGGTATAAACCTTCTTTCACCATTCTTGGCCAAAACATTTATTACACCTTTACCCATCACATCTATTGTGATATCGTTTCCTAATTTTACTTCTAATTTTATAGAATCATCAAGACTAGAAAAAAATTCTTTATTTCCTATCATATGATTATGCATCCACTATCTAAGAACCAAATATCTCTAGCTTTTTCTTGAGTAACATTACAAGTAAGAAATAAGCTTCCAGGATTAGAACTAGATTCACTAGATTAGAACTAGATTCACCTATGTAATTAGCATTTTGCTTGTACACATATCCTTGTTTACTTCTGTAGTCACTTGCATAATTACCATATTTCTTGCAGTAATAACATTGAACATTAGATTTATCAAACCTCTGTGAACCTGTTTGGAAGTGATTGTTGCCACGTCCTCTACTGCTATAGTTTTGATTATTGTGTTCACCTTCATCTGAATTGTTCCTTCCATATCTGCCTCTGCCTCTTCCTCTAAAGTTTGACCTAGCTCTTCCTCTTCCTCTGCCAACTGATACCTATGACTTGAAGGCATTCTCAAGAGATGTGTTATTCCTATTCATTCTGGATTCATGTGTTAACAAAGAACCCATTAATTTATCTATAGATAATTGTTCCAAATCCTTTGTTTCCTCAATAGCTATAACTATTGCATCAAATTTACTGGGTAAACACCTGAGTATTTTCTCTATGATCTTTTGATCCATCATAGTTTCTCCATTAGATCTAATTTGATTCACTATATTCAAAACTTGACCCATAAACTGGTCTATTGAATCTGAATCACTCATTTGCAAATTTTCAAAGCTTCTTCTAAGGGATTGTAATTTAGTAATTTTTACCTTTGTATTACCTCTATAGGTAGTCTCCAAGATTTTCCATGCCTCTCTGGATCTTGTTGCTACTACAACTCTAGAAAAAATAGATTCATCCAATGCTTTTTGGATGAGAAATAAAGCTTTTGCATCTTTCTTCCTGTTCTCTTTAAGCTCATCTTTTTGTGCTCAATTTTATGCCAGATGGGTTGCCTCATCCTACGGTTCTACGAAACCACTCTCTACCAGATCCCATACATCTTGTGAGCAAAATAAAGTTCTCATCTTAATTGCCCAGAAATCATAATTCTTACCATTGAAAATGGGAATTTGAGGCTATGAAATACTGTTATTCACTTCCATGTCTCACGCTGAGATGGCTTTCTGGTTGCTATTTAAAAAACACAGTCATCGACGTCGGTTACACTACCACGATCGGTCGATAATACTGTTGATGTTGGTTTACTCTGTCGATGTCAGTCTAGGAGTCAGTCGATGTTGGTCTCTACACTGTCGATGTTGGTCTCTACGCTACCTAATAGCAATTCCTGTGCTCGACTGATTCATTCTACTTTCTTCTTGTCACCTCCCTGCTGGTTGCTTTCCTAACCAGGCTCTTCTGCCATAACTTGGGCTCTGATACCAATTTGTTAGAATCAAGAGAGCAAGCAAAAACAAGAACTAAAACAAACAAATAAGAATTGAACCCAATTACTACAGCAATTTCTTAAAAGAAAAAGATTTTTTTGATCTTCAATTTTCCTTGCTTACAATGATGCACCCAAGCGTCTTTAAATATATTTGAATCCAAACAATAATTACAAAAACAAACTCAAGACTAATTTTAGTCTTTACATGCAAAATAACTCTCTAACAAATTCTCTAACATTTTAACTAACTGTTTGATAACTAATTGAATGCTTATTGTCAGTGTACTAATTGATTGCTTAATTAACTTGTTAACTACAGCTAACTGCTTGCATGCATGAGGAGTGGAGAAATTAACTCCAATTTAACTTGAGTCTCTAACACCATATTCAGCTGGTTGTGGGCTACTTGCATGTATCTTAATAGAACCCAGGGTAGAAAACATAGGAATTTTAGAGATCCCTCTATAAGGTATGATTATTATGTGTTATGCTCTGTACAATTAAATTTTTATTGCCGTTTGTAATAAAGTTATAAAAAATATGGAGACCATATTGTTTTTTGTAAAATGGTCCTATTTGTGAGCATTTTTTCTTAATGGTTTTTGTTCTCCATATTATTTGAGATATTGCATGGTACACGAGACAATACCATATTCTTTCTTTGTGAAATGTGAGATGCCAGGTTTTTTTTCTTCATATGGTTTGGTTGGTACACTAGCCCTTGTGGCACTGCAACCCCATAAACTAATACATGATATACTACAGTGTGATGACTGAGGGTTATGAACTGATGTAAATTTATGTATGTTCACTTCTTCTGCTTCAAGGTTAAACCCATCAAATACATATATTAACTTCAACTCAATACTAAGAGAGTAACTCTTGTTTTTATTAAACTCTTCATCACCTATACTGTCAAGAATTTGGGGCTATGCTGTGAATACTGCATTGTAAAATTAAAACCAGTTACATCATTCGTATGCTATGAAGCTTGCATTGCCAGATTAAGAGTCTCATATGCCCACTTCTCATCCAGTGCATATAGTACACGGTATTCATAAAAAAATATTTATTTATTTTAGTTGTTTCTTCTATTCCTTAGAATAAAAAATGTCTCCAATTATGTGCACTTTCAAATGAAGACAAACTAAATAAACGTATATGTGCTTTAATATACAACAAAAGAGAATGATGTTAATTATTTTTAGTATTTGTGATATAAAATTTTACCTTTCATATTTCATTTAAAATAACTAATCATACACAATTTATTTTGATTTTCATTAACATTCCCAAAATATATATTTTCTGTTTTTAATCACATGAAGACTCAGATAAGTATGAAATAGAAAAGTGAAAATTAAATCTCCCATAATCATTCTTCTTAAAATATTGTTATAAAAATTATAATTTAAAAAGAAAATTCTAGAGGTAAAAATTGATTTGATGAGACACCACTCACGCCTAGAGTAGGTTTGTGCATTGATGTAAATGTAAAAAACTAAATTGATGAGATGATTTCTTTATTTTCAATGCCTTATGTATTTATTTGAGATAAGTATCAAAATATGATGATGATGATGATGATGATGATGATGATGATGATGATGATGATGATGATGATGATGATGATGATGATGATGATGATTTCTTGGTTTCATTTTTTAATTTCAAAAAAAATTTAATGTCTATGTAATTTATAATTTTTCTACTTTAAATATCTTAATTTTATTTTTAAAGAATATTTTTCATATATATTTTAATTATTTATTATGAACTACAAGTGCAAAGTAGTGATTTAATTTATAAGAAACTCAAGTATGATCATTCCTGAGAAATATATAATATTATTTTTCTAATTGTAAATATAAGTACACGTAAATTTGTTAAAGATAGTAGTCGATGTGTATTGATAGTTTTTTTTTCAAGATGAAACCTAATAAATAAATTCCAAGTTGGATGTTAGACTATGTTTCAAATATGATAAAAAGAATAGGAATTTCTATGTGGTACTACTCAGAGCAAATGTGATATACAATATTTATCAAACTACATAAGTGCATCAACTAGATCTATCAATTTTTATGTAAACTCAACCAAGACAATTTTACCTTCAACAAACATGATTGCATGGTTTTGTTATCCACTAACAGTGGTCAAGTTTAGAAATATATTTTTCTTGTGTCTCAGATTTCTCATTTCAATATTTATACTTTCTTTGTCTTTTCATATCAACATCATTTCTTAGTCAACTAGGATAAGTCCATAGTCATTGGACTAGAAATATCTATGTTGTCATCTATTTATACTGGACCTATCCATATTATGGTTGTATTCAGGTAATTATTTTCATAACCTTTTAAAGTCACTCCATGTTCTAATTTTTACTATCAAACAATTAGAACATGAACACAAATTGTGTGAACTGAATATATCTCATCTTAATGATTTCCTCAAATAACAACTTTCCATATTTAGAAATTTGTCAAAATAAAAGTAGTTGAATGTTGTAAATATTATACACTATAATATTTTATTTTTACACCTATGATAACATTAGAAATTTATTTGTTTTTGTCAAATATATGGCAAAATATATTGATTACCCATAATTATTTTTCTTTGAGCCTTTACGTTTACATTTTATTTTTAATTTCATTTTCCCTTTTACTTAGGTTTCATATAACCTATGTTCCAATAGTTTTAAAATCCATGCGAGCTACCATTATGGATTAAGTTCTCTTCAATTTTAACTGAAGCATGATGTGAGATCTACTACCTCAATAATCAAACCATTAGACAATTTTAATAATAGATTTTATTTTTCACATACCTCATGTTATATCATAAAATCATAGTTTCTATTCTCAACCATAGCAAGCCTTTGACCATTTTTTTATTTTAATGCACTACTAAGTGGTTAGTTTCAATAAGTTACTCTTAATATACCTTAAATTTTAGATAGTTTGGCTACAACAATGGTGGAATTATTTATATTTAATTCCTTCATGACCATACTCACTATTTACGAATCAGATTATTATATCAAAGATCTTACAAATCAAGCATGCTATTGACTAGTTACACCCTTACTCCTTATAACAAAATTTCCAAAGTAAGCAATCATGATAGATTCATTTTTCTTAATTATTTTTCTATATTATAGTTTATCTTAATTTTGAAATTATGAACCATATATTTAGATTAATCAAATCCAAACACAACATAAAGGCTAAAATAAATAAATTAAAATATTATGCCTTCTTCAATTTTCATTATTATAATATGCAATTTGAGCTTGTACCACTCACCACTGTGTAATAAAAAGCATGCATGACCCAATTTTTTATTCCTATTACAAATGTTTTTCCATAACTCATATTACACTCTAATGTTCATGCAATCAATACCAAAGAACAAAAAATAATCTCATCCACCATGACAAGAGGAAGGTGGTTTAGATTTTACTCCTCAATCCCACCATGTCCAAATAGAAAATAGTATCCATCAAAAGGGTATGATATTATGGATCGACTAAAAAATACTAATGCTAATATTTAAATGTTACAATTTCTCCTAAAAATGCCAATGTGCGTCGATATTCTTTATGAAGCATTTCAGAATATAATTTTACCAAGTAACGTAAAATCACCTTATGTTCCTTATATTATAAAAAATTTCATATGGATGTATAAATTATTTATTTCTAAAAATATGACCTATCTCACAAGCATATCACAAATCAATAACCACCAATAAATATCTAGGTTTTCTTGCAAATTAAAGTTGTCAAACGAATTCTTGTTAAAAATGGGACAAAATTATATATATATATATATATATATATATATAATTTAATGTTTATATGAGAATAAGATATTAATTATTAAGACATGAACACTAGAGGATTTTATAATATCCTAGAGAATAATTAGACAAACTACATTATATATAAGATTGGGTCATTAGGATTTTATAATATTATTTTAAAGAGACCATGGATATGTAATATGAACTCAATTTGGTATAATTTATGTGTATGTTTAAATTTAATTAATTAATGATACATATATAGGCCCTTTGGATAAAGAACCATTTAAATACTATATTTTAACACAACCTCAAGATCACTACATTCCTCACTCATAAACACATGCATAAAAAATTAAATCCATAGAGTTACCTAGTTTCTCTTCCACTCTAATGTAATCCTTATCAAACTATGGTCAATGTGGATTTTTCATAAATATTAAAAAAAATTGATTTACATGACAAGGATTAGGAGCACACACATAAAAAATTGCTAACCCCATTAAATTCATTCAACCTAAAGGACAACACATATTCATTTATTTTAATGAATTAGATAAATAAAAGAAAGAATCATCTCACTAATCATTAGTTATACACATTTACTCAAAGTAAAACATAAGCTATCATAGGAAGCTCATAATATCTAAATTTCATTTAGTATGCATAAAAATCATAGATGATACAAATTATTTAGAAATTTTAACACTAGATGAATTTCCTAATGATGAGTATCTTGTAGAATACCATTGGACATATGAGGATCTTCCTTCATTCCACCATAAGAATCACTTTTGTGATCCAATAGTCAACTAAACATACATTGAGTAAAATGAATATACCACTAATAGGTTATGATAGATGGTCTAGATACCATTCATACAACACTATATGTGGAATAAAAATCAACTCTTGTTTTATAATAGAGAATAGTATCATTATGAAATGAATAAAAATCTATGACTGGTACTTCTAATAGCCTAATGAATTAAGGATAAAGATGAAACTCTTTATCAAGTTTGAAATGATTACCCAAAACTACTGACATGGTTTTATAAATATATGATTAAAATTTATCATTCAATTAAATTTCATAACATAGATTTTTACTCAAACACTAAACCCGTGAAGCAAAAAAAAAAAGAAAACATCCAAATGTAGTATTGGTAGTCAAGAAAGTAATCCAATGGCTTTTGGATGTAGATTTTTTTCAAGTTGTGAACTATTCTGAGTGGTTATCCAATATATATCTAGCTAAAAATTTATGAAAACACAACATAGTTAAGTAAAATATCAATAGGAATAAAACTTATAAATATCATGAAAAGCAATCTACTCTATTAATTCTCATTGAATGAATAAAGAAATAAATATAAATTTGATATTAGAGTTGGCATGCATAATTTAAAAAATAAAAAATAAAAAGCTAACTAAAGCTAACTAACCCATTCCATTTATAGAAATTATTATTTTTAGTAACTTTCATCTTCTAACAAGTTTTTCAACAACTATTTTTAGTAAGTTTTACATGCAAGCTCAGATGAGCCTAAAAATCTCCACATATCCTTTAAAAACTAAAAATTATCTGATGGATTAATTTTAACTCAAATTCTTATCTAGTTACAAAAATATTTTATTTATAAAAATGAAACAATCCTTAAAAATATATTAAAATACATTTAAGACACTTAGATGGTCATGTATGGCCTATTAAAATATTTTAAAATGTCCTAGTTAGATAGATCCAATTATGGATGAATTAAAAATTTTGGTACCTTTATTTTGGCATAAGCAATATCTTAAATTAAATTATAGGTCAAAATTTATAGCCTCGATAAGAAGACCCTCCACGTCATTTTTCTCTAGTTGAAAACAAATGCACTCCCATGAGTTGCCTTGGTTATACTCTAGACATTTAGCCATGTTGTGTATTATTCTAAGTATCTGATATAAAAAAAGATACATTTCATAATGAAGACACCTAATATTATATATATTATCAATATTTTAATAAGGCATGGTCAGAAGATGATTTTCCATTGCCAAATAATGACATGATTGTTAATTTTACTGCTAGATATGAAATTTTATATTCTATGGATGGTTTACAGATATAATAAGTCCAAAATTAACCCTTAAAATCAATAAAATACGTTACCTATCATGCCATATGGAAAATTTAATCATGATGCCATTTTTTTTAGGTTTAAAAAACATAGAGGTCACTTATTAGAGAGATTTGTTACACGTCTTTCCTAACTATACACATAATAATATTTAAGAATACTTGGATGAAATTATTTCAAAATCAAAACTTTAACATGATCATGCATTATTTTTATGGCAAATATTTGAGAGAATATATTAATCTAATGTGCATTTTAATCTAAAGAAGTGTTTGTTTAGAGTTACACTAGGAACGTTACTAGACTATTTAATATCTCAAAGAGGCATGGGAGTACACCCCAAAATGTATAATTAACATGACCAATTCACTACCTTGAAGGATGTATGCTCAGATCCTTATAAACCATTTTAATTTTTATTTCCTCACATTTTTAAAAAATAAATATATTACACAATAAAAATAGTTTG